>UELX01000137.1:0-119840 GCA_900480035.1 Eupelmus urozonus | reverse complement strand
ATTTAGTATTGCTAGTAAATTATTACGCTACTTTAGCTATATTAAATACGATTATCCTGTCCTCTTTTCGTACAAATATTTATGTATATTTACAGTAAGCATCTTAAAAAAAATACTCTTTTTAAATCAAAATTTAAAAAAAATGTCAGTTACTAAGACTACAAACACTTTGAAATTAAATATATTTATTTCATCCTTAAAAACAAAATAACCACTGACCCAATTTTCCAATCTTAAGAAAAAAAAATAATCAACTTACAGAGAACTTTCCCCTCAAAGAAAAACCGCAATCCAAATATATCCCCATCTTGCTCACATCGCAACCTAACCAAAAATAAAAAAAAAATCAACTAAGCAGGAACATCCTGCTCCGTCGGCAATTCGCGCGATTAGATTACGGCGCGCAAGTGCATAACGAGAAAATGATTTCCCATCCGCTTAAGGAAACTCTCGAGCGCGGGAAAAATCGCGCTTCGAAAGAAAAGAGCCTCACCTTTCGCGACGCATATATTCGAAATTGCGCGCCTACGTGTTTTCTCCTCGCGGGGAGGGAGAAAAACAGTGAGAAAGCGGAGCGCGCGCGTGCGGAGGAAAAAAAAGAGGATTTTCCTACGCGTGCGCGAGAATCAAATGTTCTGCGACGGCGTATGCATCCGGAAGTCGGCGCGCCGAAATTTCGGCGTGACTTATGTTTTATCGGAGGTTGTCTCTTGGGTCAACGTACCGGGAGTTATCGCTGCTGCAGCGCTTGAAAAACACGCGTTTATTTTAGTTTTATTGCTGGAGGCTCGGAGGCGCTTTTAATTTTGGATGATTGTTTCGAATAACGTTTCGATTATTCGGAAGTCATTAAATTGTAATAAATGAATTCTGAAAAATATGTATAAATGAGTTTTTGTTTTGCTGCGCACTCGCTGGAAAATGTCGGAATATTCTTTTTTTTATTTACGGATACGGAAAAAATTGGCGTGGATCCAAAAAATTGGATTTTTAGAGTAATTAAACTTTTGAACGTGTCATTTATTTGATTCGGCAGTAATAACATTGTAAAAGGTGTTGGACCTTTAACATATCGATTCTGGCACTATCCTGCAGAAGGGCGTGCACGTTTTTCAAGATGCTTTTTTATTTCAGATTCATGGTATTTTTTTGAAAATTAAAACTTGTAATGTAAAACTTTTAAGTATATTAATTTTTCCTAATTCAAAATTGTATGCAAACATTTTTTATTTAAAATAATGAGTTTTTTATATTTAAGAAATTTAATAATTATAAAGCTCATTTAACGTTAATCTCTTCAATAAATAATGATCACGATCGTAACATTTGATTACATAAATACGAAATATCAGTAGTAACAATTTCATAATTCATTTTTTTAATTTACTAAATATAAAATAATATTACTTTCCGCGGAGAAATATATATATTTTATTTAGTTGCACAGTAGGTCAAAATACTTTTCCGAAAAACATAGAGTGCACTTCTCGTTTTCTTTCGCGGGGGTGGAGACGAAAGTGGAACAAAGCATGTATAAAAAATTCACACAATTAGTACGTCTACTCGCATGCTCCCTTGGCAACAGATAAAATTAGTACACAAGGAATAATTTCATTTTTAATCCGAGCGTCATCCGCATATATTGGGTAACGCAACTAAATGACCTGGATTTTGATTGCGGATATATTTTTACTTAAAAAAGCCTGCGTATGTATCTCGAGATTTTATTTATATTTGTTGATCTTAATCTATTTTGATTCAATCAAGAGCAATACGATTGCTAACTAGGTAATCTGATGAGGATTTTTTATTAACATTATATCGCTCATTTTGTTTTAATTCTTGTATTTTTAATTTTTTAATGACAGATGTTTTCTTTTTACGTTATACTTTCTAATATAGCTGAATAAAATTTGAACTAGCTCGTCTTATTTATTTGTATTTAGCTACATTTAGTTTCATCAAAATAAAAAACAATCTAGCCTTGAATCAATCGTAAAAATCGTATCAATAATTAGGCAGTCTAGTCATTCTACTAGTCAAACCTTACATTTAATTTTTTCGTTAAATAACTGAATAAAACTCAAAACATTAATCCTCTCCACATCAACCTTTCACACTAAACAAATCACACAACCCCACTAAAACAACCAATCGGCGTCTTCAATCTCCCAGCAACTTCAAAGCCACCCGCCGAATATATAATCGGTCCCGTTCCCTCTCCAACTCTCGTAATTACTCCTATCTTAAACGGCCGAGCTCCCTCATTCACGCCGAAGCCTCGAGCAACTGCACTCGCCCATACACGCGCATATATATACATATAGAAAAGCCGGCACGCGCGAGTCCGTCAATGAGCTCGCGCACGCATTGATAAAAAGGCTGTACACGCGCGCGGAATAATTTCGCAGTCTGTTTACATGCTAGGATGTATACGGCTAAATTTAGATCTCCCGAGCCTGTTCTCTCGCCACTATATGGCTATACAACTTTATCTTCGGGCTTGTTTCTTTTTTGGCGGGTAATTGCGGATCTGCCTGTGATTATTATCGAATATGTGCGAATTTTCGATTATCGTTTCTCGCTTGATTGGATTTTTTTCTTTCGGAGTCGGTGATTCAGCCCGAAGATTTGTTGTCGAGTGGGCTTTATTTTCGCGATCGCGATGCGTAATATTATTAATTGATAATTAAGCTTGATACGGAGTCGGGTTTGTTTTGATTCTTTATTGTTAATTAAGAAAAAACATAATATTATATTATTCGGCTGGATGTGTTTCGATTTATACCGCTATCTCTGATATGCTTCTTTCAGGTTCGTAATTGTACAAAAAATTGGATTAAAAAATGGGCGCTATTCATTTTCTGAAATATTTAGCAGAATTCAAAATAAAAAGTCGCTTAAAAAAATATAGCCGTCGGTAGCGCGGTTTTAGCCGTCTGAATTATTTGCGCGCAAAACAGTGCCAAGTTTACAACTTGGTTTAGGCATTTTAAAATTTTAACATCAAACTGGAAAAATGCTGGCCTTTGGGTCAATGCTGATAACAGCCAGCGACACAAGCCGTCGAAACATTTATCTTATGTTTTTTTTACTTATAACAAAGAAATACATATACAATTTTTCTAATTATGTGGGCATAAGATAATTCCACGATTGCCGTTCTATAATTAGCTTATTTTGCATTATGCACGGTCAAAAGCTTGCTAGATTCTTACTCTGCAATATAAAATGTACACAACTTCTTTTGCAAGCTTGTATTTTCTGCATTCAAGTTTTTTCATCAAGCGCACAACTGTTATTATTTATAAAACACAATCAATAATCTACGCTATTGATTTTTATATTTTTTTTAACATTTTTTTTTACTCAAAATTTTCGAAATTGAAAGTAGCATGCCAGACTATTGAAATATGGCGAGTCGAAAATACGCGAATTTTAATTGGATTTGCATACAAATCTGTTCCCGATGATTCTTCTTGCATGCCGCGATTTTCAAATTTGAGATCGAAAATTTTTCGAATTCAAAACGGCACCGGCCAAAATGCAAATGCAATCAGTGAATACTGCGAAAATCCTTAGGACCAATTTTCATGTAAATCCGGCTCGCATATTTTCGCGAATAGTTGTACTTTTTGAATTTCAAAATTTTTAACTCTACAGCCGAAAGTCCACCCCCCAGATTCCACGTTAATCGCATAAACGTATATTATATATGCCGAGTATTGCTCGGCCAACTTTTTTTCAACTTCATAAATTTCTAGAATTTCAAATCTCCAACGTCAAATTCAGTTCTCCAACTAGCGGTAACATTATAGCCGATACGCCAGGCATTATTTTCCGAAGAATCGCGTCGAATAGTATTTGCGTTTCATTCGGATCGATGCTAGCCCCACATTCCGATCGCAGGAGCCGATCGTGTAACTTTTTGCTTTCATAACTCATGCGCCATCGTAAATTTCGCGAAATTGATTATCGGCTATTCGAGCGGGCCCGAAAAATCCCGCGGAAATTTACAGAAACTCGCGCATATTCGCGGAGGAAAAAAAGTGATCTATCATCTAATAAAATTACGTACTTCCTCCCCGCCTAGAGCTCGTCAAATAATAACTCTCATCCACGTGTATAAATTCTGAATTCCCCATTAATATATTCAGCGCGCGATGTTCGACCTGAGCGCGGGGCCATTTATAAAACATATTCTCAGGTGCTTGTTTATTCAACGTATACAGACTGCCATGGCACATCTAGCACTTTACCATAAGGGTTAATGAACATCTTGTAACGTATCATCAAAACAATTAAACTTACGACCGTAAGACTCGCGAGCTGTATAAGATAAATCAGCGAGCTCGGGCATTTTCTATTCCCAGAGAAAGAGAGAAAGAGAGAGAAAAGGGAATTAACGCCTCGAGCTCTTCGTCTTCCTGCTTCCTCCGGCGAGGAGAGGATGTAGTAATATAAAACGCACTCGCGCGTGCGTTGTTCGAAATTTTACAGGAGGATTATATTGCGGGGGTGGCGCGATGGTTGGAGCTTTTTCCGGAAATTATTGTGTTTAAGGGGGAAGATTGAAAAATGAAGCGAGGGGACACGTTGGGGACTGTGTGTTGAGATTGGTGTGATTGGAATTTGTTTAGCGTGGTTTTTAGATTAGGTGTTTTGCAATTTTATATTTTGTTTGGGGTTTTTTTAAAAGAAGAGGGATCACGTGAGTAAATGTTTTTTATGCTGGCATTAAATAAAGTGTTGACTTTAATTAAGATTGTGTTTACTTAAAGCTGGAAAAATCTCGTTTTCTTAAGTTAAGAGAGTGTAATCTTAAAGCCAGGTAAATATTTACTTCGAATTTGTAATTATGACTTTTATTGAAAACTATTTTAAACGTAATTATATTCATTTTTTTTTAACTTTATATAATTTTAGTAAATTTATATACAGCTTGAATTTTAAATAAACATAGCAAAAAAATGTTTATTTAAAAAGTTTTAGCTTTATGAAAAGAATATAAAATGATAAAACTATATTAAAAGTCATTTGAAGTACAACATTCCATTTTATTCAATAAAAATTTGCGCTAATTCTTTTTCAAGTCGAGATAATTTAAACAAACACAGTCGTTTTAATTTTAGTTTGTTCAATGATGCATCTCTTCATTGAAAATAAAAATTGCACGCTACTCAATAAAGGTGAAAAAAAATTTATATGAATTGCAGCTTGTTATTTCAGCTGCACTTCATTAAATAATACTGGTAACAACAAATTTGCTATTTCGAAACTTGTAAAATTTTTCATGAATTATCTCTACACTGATCGTATTTGTGAAGTCGAGTTTTTTTATCATTATAATTTAAAGTGCACTTTAAAATTATCCATGACATATGTGGTTCAATTTTTAATTAACTAAAACCCTTTTCTGCATTGCGGACCATTTTGACAGTTTTATTTTCGGAATGCAGTTCACGTGCATCTTGTTTATCTAATTAGTGAAATGCAGATAAGTTGGTATACACCCACGTAAAAGTTCTATGTCGTTAATAATAATGATGATGTAATTGAAACCAAATTGCATTAACTTTTTATTCGCAAAATTAAGCAGGACTTGAACTTTTAACGGATTTTAGTAAAAAATTTCGTTGATGCATTTTTCAATGAAATCCGGTGCGCTTTCTTTGTTTATGAATTGATCAAGTAATTGTTTAATGGAGAATGAAAATTTGATTTTAACATTATGCATACAGATATTAAATTATGTTTTCCGTTTTTACTTCAATTTGCGGTGGATGTAAGAGAAAATTTTACTTCTTTCATAAACATTTTTAGTTCAATAATATATGAGTAAACAAATAAAACCAGTTTTAGTAAATTTCCAAGGCATATTTAGCTTAATTGACACTAAAAATGAAAGTTAAATTACCGCAAATTTAAAGTGAATTACTGAATCTTTCAAAATACTGCACGTTTTCCTCCAGAATAGAAAAGTATTAGATTTCACTTTTTCATAAAATGATATCTCTATACTTATACCCATAATAAATTTTATGCAAAATCATAGCCCTGCTTAGATTACGCAATTTACGCGTACGATTTCTAAACCACATTTGAATCGTTTCTCGTACTGTGAAATATTAATCTTATTGATTCCATCATTTTTTCATAAACTCAAGCATAGAGACTACACCGAGCCGTTAAGTAACAAAGCGCATACAGCTCATTCGAAAATAAATTCATTTTCAAAAAAAAACTTATACTCATCCGATTCTCCTTTTTCCCCCAGTCCCAAGCGAGAAAAACGTTCTCCTATGCACTATAACCATCCAGTCTCCCAGCCATTAGCCGTTCCCGCTCCAAAGTCCAGTCGGTCGCAAAAAATCGCACATTCCCACGAAAAATTTCATTAATCTCAAACAACGATTTTTCCAATAATGCCTTCCGCGCGCCGCTTACTTTCATTCCCCGATGCAATTTCCATCTCTGCCCCTCCTCCTTCTTACGCTCCTATCTACGTCCAGCGAGTGGACCCTCAGGTGCGCGCATACGTACGTGCTCCTCTGCTCCCTGTATATATAGCAGTAACTACGGGAAATACGCGATTATCGTATTGATCTAGGGAAACGGCGCGTGTTTTTTCTTTTCGCTCGGCTCGAAGCTCGCTCGCTCGCTCGCGCTAATTGCGAGCGTTTCGCGAGTCCGGGCAAAAAAGGGGCGCGCGCGCCGACGAAATGATAAAGAAGAAAAAAGGCGGGGGGGAAATCTGGAAAGTTTGTCGCTAGAGCTAGACGGATAGCCGAGTTCGAAAAAGCGAGGGAGAATCGAAAACGGGCGGTGATTGCACATCCCCACCCCCGCGCGCTCGCGCGCTAACTGCAGTTATAACGTTTTCGCGTTTTTGCTTAATGGAGCGTTCGTTTTTGCCTTTCCGCGCGCGCTCGCTCTTTCTTCCTCGGGCGCACTTTTCTCTCTCCTTCTCTCTCTCTTTTTTTTTAATTACGCGGTAATTTATCGATCGAGCCGGGCGCTCACTTTGGACGCGCAGAGAGAAAAAGAGCGCGCGAGGGTACTGAAAATTCGTTAAGTTTTGCATTTTACTTGAAATTGGTATTTTAACGTGTTTAATGGCCGGGGCATTCTTTGCGCGCGGAGACGGAGAAAAAGGCGCGAGGATCTCTACGTCAAAAAGTTTAATGAACTCCGCTAAAGTTATTAAACTTGTCACCGGCTACATCGTTTGCGTTTTAATCGAAATTTGCATTCGATTATGAGAATAATTCGCGCGCGATGTCACACGGCGCCGCCGCCGCCGCCGCCGACGCCGGCCCGCGAATTGGCCCGTTTTGTTATGAAATTTATTTTATCGAATGAGCCGGAGGAGCTGAGGGACTTTATGTGAAAGCACTTGGCAGTTTAAGCTGTTTTTGAATATTTTTAAATAATTCAAAGGGGTCTTTAGGTATGGAGTCTCGTTAATTGCAGTATTTATTATTATATATTTATAAAGTTTTTGGTTTATTTTGTATATGTATTGTACGTGAGTTGCCTACATTTTTTATTCTTTTGCGATTCGTCGAGTGGGTTTTAGTTTTATTTTGTAATATTAAAAACGTTTGAACTGTTAAAAATCTATCAGAGAATTTAATTGTAGCATATTTGAAATATTGCAAAATTGAAATTCTGAACGAGTTTTCCAGAAAATTTGCCGAAATACCTATTTGAATTATTTTAATTCGATAAATTTTGAAAGTTAGTATTTGCGTATCAATAATTTCCTACTCGTTAAATATCGGTATATATCTATATAGTATAGGAACGTAGAAAATTTTGAAATGTTTATTTGATTTCGCTTCAAAAATTTTTCATGAATTTAAAAAACTCGGAATCAAAAAGTTGCTCTGATTTTAAATCGAATTAATAAACTCTCTCATGGCAGCTAGAATTTTAAATTAAAAAAATTCACATTTTACAAAAATCACATTTTATGCAAATCGAGTTTAAAATAATTTATTTCAGTCTCTAAAATATCTAAAGTAATACGTTGAAATACCATTTCAGTAAAACAACGCAAAATACTTTCTAACTACGAATTTCCTGTAATTTTTAGAATCGCAAGATAATTGATTTACGTCATGTCAATTTTAAAACATCGAGACGTTCCAATGCATCTGACTCACTTTTTCCTAGTTAGCTTTCGATTTTAATCGCTTTTCACGGGTAGATAGGCGCCCTCTTCCCCTCTTCGTTTATGATAAAATCTTTTTTCTCATTTTTTTCAAAATTCAAGAAAGAACCTTAATATCGTTTTTCTTAGGATAAACTGTGACAAACAAGTTTCGTAGCGATAAGAAAGTTCTAGTCCCTACTTACGCAGTATTTTTTTAACAAATACACGACTTAAAATTCTATTTTTACTTACGTAATAAAGGCAAGTCCTAAAAAATCTAGATATATACCTACTGAGCGATTAGAAAATTTAAAAGCTATATAATTGCCGGCACGTTTTCAGACATTTATTTTATGGATATTTTATCATTACGTAAATAAATTTAATGTTTTTCTAATAATTTTGTCATGATACGTTACGAAATAGTTTTTTAACTGGCCTGTTTTATTAATTTTGAAATATCCGCATTTTTAGATTAAAGTATAACGAAAAAATATATCGGATTTCTGTACTTTAATATTCAGTTATTACTTTTTAATATTTTTCTTTTTTTTTTTTTTTTGCTCTATTTTGATATCCCTATAACTTTTTCCATTAAAGAATAGAGTCGAACTCTCTCGTCGCCGGGAATACAGGATTGGTAAATCGGTTTTTTCTGACTCACGGAGAGGTCATGAAAAGTTGATCTAAATTAAAATCTCGAAAAAAGTAAACTATAAATTATCGAACGGCTCTGTGCCTGCTGCACAAAATACATAATAAGATCCTGAATAGAGATTTTTCCAATTTAATGTTTTCTCGACGTTAGTTGTAATTTTATGCAGTTGTTTAGTAGCTATAAAAAAAACGTACGACTTTTACTCGGCGCGACTCGCGAAGTTGACATGAAATTTTGAATTTTCATAGAAAATTACGTCGATAATATCGTTTTTTATAGCTCCTTTTTTAAAACCAACTTACACTTTTTAGAGCACTTTGAAAAAGTAGGAAGTTTTAAGAGCTTTCGTTGACAGCTTGTAAAGTTGGAAAGACATAATAAGCATTGCATTTTACGACATCAAAATCCCGCCTCTAACCTCCAGACACCACTAAAAACATATCCAACACCATCGTTATTCAAAACTTTCATTATTACCCAAATCCGATCAAACTCGACCTCTACTCCTGATGAATTTTTTCTTCTCGAAAACTCGGCCGTAACTGCAATTGCAAATCCACCGGTCGGTGCATTTCCGCGCGTGTATATAAGACGGTTTTCGCCGGTAAAAGGTTTCCCTAAAAATCGATAAAAAGCGCGCCGAGTCAATGCGCAGCTAGCGATGCACACACGTATGCGCGAGCTGTTCTTCTTATTTTAGACATCGAACGGCGCAGTAAGTACACAGACGAGGCGCCTCCCCACCAGCTTTTTCCGGGAAAATCGCGATAAAGAAACGCACGCGCGAAAACAGAAGGGAGGGGGCTTATGATGATTCGCCGGAGCGGATCATTAGGTTTTGTATTCGATGTGTGACTTTTTTGTTGAGGTTAGTGGTTTTTGATGTTTTTTTGATGATTGCGATTTTTTATTTTTTTATTGGGATTTTTTTGTGGTTGATGCGTTAGCGAATACTATTACAGATTCATTTAGGAAATTAAATAAAATTGCAATTTATGGATTTTTAATGAATTATAACAAAACCGGAGCATTAAGTTTTTGTCGAATTTTTGAAATATTGTTTGCGCATTAAGTTTTTACCCGAGTTTCCGATTTCTCTTTTATAAGTTCATTAAATAAACATCGAATTTATTAATGTATTATGGAAATATAAGAAGATAATATTAATCTTCTGGCATTATGATTTCCGCGCGATTTTTTAAAGGCTAAATTATTTAAACATCATTTTATTATTCTTATTATGCATTATTAAAAGCGAAAATATATAAATAATAAAATCAACGGCGAGAATTTATTATTGACTCGACGCGATAAACATCTAAATACCCGCTTGAATTTATTTATTTTTTTCAAAAACCCAAACTCCCGAGCGCACTTGCCGGAGCTCGCGGACAAACATCGTAAACTGCAGCAGCCAGTCCCACTTTCTCGAATTCCGGTCGCTCGTGTAAAAAGTGAATCGCCCCTCCCTCGTTTGTAATTAATCCAAATGCGGATAAAACAAAATCGCGTGTGTTTGCGCGCGACGCGCAAAAAAATTAAGCGCCGTGTTTACAGTGCCCCCACTCTGCCTTTCCGAAAAGCAAAACAAGATTCGCCGGTGACCGCCTTTTTCGCGTTATCTTCGTCTTTTTTTTTTCATAAAAAGCCGAAATAACAAAAGCAAAGCGTGCAGAGGGAACTTGGCAATTCGAAATTTTTACGAGCTCGCGCGCGCGTGTTTACTCGAAAAATCGTAAAAACAGCGCCCCCCTGCGCGCGCAGAAGCCAACTTTCTCGGCGAGGAAAAAAAAAGAGAGAGAAGCGGAGATATCCTCCCTCTTTTTGTTGACGTCACGCGCGACTCATGCACACACGCAGACACTTTTAAAAGCAAGTAATGAAAATTGATTTTGCGATTGCACGACGTCTCAGCGAGCGCACCTCTCTTTTTTTGCGTCGTCTCTTTTTCTCCGTCTCTGCGGCCGCCGCACGCAGGATCGTTGTAATTTTTCTCATCACCTTTTTTCGGTCTCTTCGTCGTTCGTGAGCAAAGCGCCGAGCGATGTATTTGGGTATGGATGTATCGGTGGGTGCGATACCTGAGCCGCAGTATGTTTTTTGAGAGAGATAAAGCGGAGGTGTAGTGATTGAGATTTTCGTGTGTATTAGCTTTTTCGATAGGTATTTTATTCGATGTGGATTGTTCGGATAACGTGTTATCCGTTTTTAAATGGAGCGAACAAATTTTTTTTTAAAAGTGAATGTGTATGTTGATTTAAGGGAGTCCAACTTTTTTTTTTGTAAAACATATGATCCATTGTGTAAAATGTGTTTACTTTTTTAAGATTGCTTTGGTTTCACAACATTTTTTATGTTTCATGAAAATTTTATTTCTAATTTAAAAAATTACTGGCCCATAAGATTTTTGTTGTTTTAAAAATATAGCCTTTTAAGTACTTGATCATTAAATTTAATTTCAAGCCACCTATCCTGATTTTTCTTTTACTTCCGGCCAAGACGCACTAGATAATTCGATCAGACGAATAATAAAGTAAGAAAGTTCGGTGACGATAAGAGATATTGACAAAAAAATATAGAAAGATAAGATAAAAAAAGGAGGAAAAATCACAGATAACGCGCGCATATACTCGTGTTCATAGACGCTGAGAAAATTAGGGTTCTAGACTACTTTTCTATATCGCCCATACTTCAAACGCATATGTATACATATGTTGTTTGGGTATACCCACGTTTATGTGTCCAAGTTTTCGGGGCTCTTATTTTTTTAAAGTAAGCTAATGATAGACTCGTTAACGTGCAAGCTATCGATTTATCCAATTCCACTGTTTTATTAAAAGCGATATTTTTTTTTAGCAAGTACATAGTTGTCAAGTGGATATAAATATTTTTGTTCTTATAATAAACGTGGTACGGATTTACAAAGGCTTCGTTTACGTTATTTATTGATAAAAGTTAGGTCTCCCACCTCTCTTTCTATCTGGAAAATATTTTTTATTTTCTACATGCACATCGCTGTACACGGCCGCTTTAGTTCTATAGCTCTCCGATGTATTTTCCAACTTGGTCGTACGCGCACGAATCATAAAAATATATACGTACGAATGGACTGCGACTATTTTTATTGAAGGTATATAGGGAGTTTGACTTTATCTTTCAGTCTGTGCTGACTGACTGTACGTCTAGAGTTGCGTATTTTTTTTTCATCAATATTAAATGTTGCGTTGATACGATAATAATTGAACGAAATATTCGATTGTTGTTAGACATTAATATTTATTGGCAATATGTTTAGTGAAATGATAAAGATGTTTGTTTTTTTATACTAAAAAAATTATAAATAAAAAAATAAAAGTTTTTGCGGGTTAAGTTAGTTAAATAATTGTAGTTGTAAGTTTGTTTGCAGTAAATAACTAAAAAAAGTTAATAAAGAACATCGTCTTTATTACCTTAACAAATTTGAAATGAAACTTTTATTTAAACAGGATAAAATTCAAATGTTACAAAGACAAACGCAAGTTTCAATTAAATAATAACAAAACTTGTAAATAAATAAAAATACAAATTATTATACTCATAACAATTCAGCAGAAATAATAAACCTAATATCTTATTCAAACTACAATTTTGCCATATTTAATTTACCTCTTTATAAAATATAATGCTCTACCCGGAAAACCAAACTTTCTTCATCGCGAGCAAACTTTTTTTTCGCCGCGCATAAAGCTCCTAAAATATTCACAGTTTTACCTACACGCTAATCACAATCCTCCACTCCGCAAGAGAAAGAGAAAAAAAATTCAAGAATAAATATTGTCATTGCGGATGATTGCTACCGTGCTCGGCTGCTAAAAAAAAAGTCCGCGCAACTATATAAAGACAAGAGGAAAAAAGGAAATGCTTACCTTTGCAGCGAATAAAAGAGCTCCCTCGCCAGTTCTCACAGATGCTCCTACACATGTTACCTAGAGCTAGAAGAGGGAGGGAAAAGCGAGCCCTCTCCGGCAGGCGAGATAGCAATAAAAGCAATAGCGCAGAGCCGGCTAGAAAAACAGAGAGGCCAGCGCTCCGCACGTGCGCAGCTACACGCGTGCGAATTTATTAATGCAGCCGGGGCATGTAAAGAGAGCTGCTAATCTCCGGCCGAGCGAGCTTCCTGACCGAGCGCAGGTAGCCGAGAGCGCGGATAAATTATCCATAAAGGCCCGCAGGCAGGACACACCTGGAGGATACACTGGGAGGAACGTCGATGATGACGCGAGGAGGGGGGGTGGATTTTCGTGCGTGAAATCCGCGGGGGAAATTGACGCCCGGGGAAATTAACGGGTTTGGAGCTCGCGCTGGGATATTGGCTGCGGCGGTGAAGGTAATTGGAGATGATCGAAACTTTAAGTTTGGTTTGGATGTCCGGGGGCTGTTTTTGATAGGTTAGGTGTTTTGTCTAGGTACTAGTTTATTTTGTTTGGGGAGGAGAGTCTTAGGATTGACTGGGAGAGTGTCTTGTCTTTGAAAGTTTAATTTGATGTGGCTTTGGGAGTTTGTTTTTGATGAAGTAATAATGAAGTCGAGTGTTCAGTGAACCCTTACACCGCGGGCTTTCGTTCTGCAGATATTAGTTATTTTGTTATCAGTTTATTTATTTCTACTAAAATGGATGCTGTTCAAGTGTTGATCATAGAATTATATAGATTGTTGTTTCAATACCTTTTGAATAAAAAATTGAGGTAGATAAAATAAATTTCAATTTAAGACTTGTTAACCTAAAAAAGTTTTTGAAATTTACGTTTAAAGAAGAATCTTTGGAAAAATTAAAATACTGTACAGTAAAGCTGCCATATGTTGAAAAAATCTAAAACATATACTTTACCGGAAAATTTATTGCAAGTATCGAAAAATTTACGGTTCGTTTTAGAAAATTTACTGTAAACTATAGTAATTGTTTTTGTCTGTGGCAGCTTTACTGTTCAGTATTGTAATTTTTCCAAAAATTTTTCTCTCAGCCTATAAATAACAGTTTTGAACAGTAAAAAAATTTAAAACTTACAATTAGTAGAATTAAAAAAAATTGTAATAAATTAGCTAATATCTAGTGAACAAATGCCTATTAGGTTAAGGCTATATAAATATTTGCTCTTCAAATCGATTCTTATATAGGAATCGATTCTCAAAACAACATGCATTATCTCCTTATGAAAATGACACTTTATAAAAGTCTTGATATATCCTTGAATAAAATCCTACAAGTTACAACAATTTTATATTATTGTTATTTTTAATAAAACTTCATTTACACTTCAATGAACTTTACAAAAAGAAGCACATTTTCGTGAAATCATAAATCACAAAGTTTGAGTGAAAATTCATGTAGTTAGAAATTCATTAATTATTTAGACCTTAGTGAATTAACTCTAATTATATTAGATCATTAATAATTACGATCTTCAGCTAGAATCTAGTCAGTGCCTCTAATTCGTTATTTATAGAAATAATTATCTCCCGCGCCATCCTTAACTACCAAAAATTAACGTACCACTCGGCAACTTTCCTGCATTCTCGCATCTTCACTCCGAAACTCCCGAAAAACTGCATTCTAACGATGAATATCAGAACGGAAATCCAGTCTGAGAAAATTCCAGCCTCTACTTGCACAAAGAAATAGGAAATAATGCAAGAGAAAATGTTATCCCGCAAGAACAAGAAGAAGCAGAGAGAGAGAGAGAGAGAGTAGGCAAGAAATGGAGTAATACACGGAGGATATAGCTAAAGAGCGAGGAAGAGGAAAATGGCAAAGAGAGGAATGAGAGTTCAAAGCGCCGTTGCTGTATTCTAAATTGCTTTGAGGAATCCCTTTATACAGCGACTGCCTCAGACCTAGCCTCTCTCTCTCTCTCTCGGCTTCGAAAAGTGCGTTTCGCTTGCACGCGAATCTATTAGCTCCAACCATCCCCCCCTCTTTTTTCCATCCGCTGAACGCGGCATTTACGCGCGTGTGATAGTCGCGAAAAAAATTGCATAATCCCTCGCGCACGGCGAAAAAGTTTTCCGCTGCGCATTTCTACGTACAGATAAGACGCTGCCCCTGTGGGAATGCTAATTAAAGCCGCCTTTTTTTGCTTTTTTTTCGAATTAATGCTACTTTTGAGAGCGCGCGCACTCGCGATTAAATCTGCAAACTAAGATGCATTTTAATGTCCGCGGCACGAGCGCTTCAAATGGGCTTTTTCGAAAGTCCTTATTGGCTCTGTTGTTGCTGGGCGCGCGGACGCAGTCGCTCTGCTACTTTAGATCGGAAAGCGCCGTAACGAGATTTCGCGCGAAATTATGCGAATCGTTTCGAAATTCCATTATGGACGCACACTGCATTGATTTCCACTTCGAATTTCATCGGAGCCGGACGCGCGCGCGCTTCGCAATGAAACAATTGACTTTAATGAGCAACTATTTACTTTCGATTTGCCGGCGCGCAAATGATTTCGATAATTTAAACGGGATTTCGGCAGGTTTAATAATGACGAGGGCTAAAAAACGCCGGGCGCATCGAGCTCTATTTATTATCCGCGACGAGCGAATACAATTAAGACTAGAGTCGACGAGGCGCACTCGAAAATTCGTGTTTATACACGACAATGGGTAACGATTCGTTAACGCGCTAGCAACGTCGTTACAGCAGACGACACGTTAACTTTAAATTGTTACAGCGGAATTGCTCGAGATTAATGGAGTCAAGCTGGCCTCTTACGAGAGCCCGAATTTCCGCGAAACGTCACAGAGGGAACAACAACTCGCGGCTATAATTAATCGTCAAAAACGAAATTACAATTAACAAATTCGCATTGTTGAAAAGGCCGCGCTGGAGTAGCATTAAGCGCGCCAACTTCAAAATTCATCCGGAATTTCTCGCTCGTAAAGGCCTGTTTGCGGGAAGTTAGAGACACAAACGCGGAGAATAATCTCATCATTGCGCGTAATGGCCTGCAAAAAGAAGGGGGAAAAAATTTGAAAATTCGAGCCTCGATTCAGCTCTAGAAGCAAAGAGCGCTTCGTGCCCGAATTAATGAAAATTCGGCTCTAATTACCGGCGTGAATGCAAGCTTTGAGGGGGAGGGGAAGGGGGGGAGGTAAATAATGCGAGCTAGAAATTATAAACACGAAAAATAATTATGTACGTGCGCGCAGGAAGGAAGTGTACACACGCGTGATGTACTAGTTTCCTTTTATGAATGCACGTAGCCAGCTCTACGTGCAGTGCGCGGATTATCAAAGTTAAATGTGGAAAATGTACTCGTTGGATCGCTCGGGTATGTTAAAGTCGAATGGAGGCTGGAGAGCGTCACTCTCCAATTAAAAAAATATTCGCTTCTTTTGAGGGAAGTGTCTGCTTGGAGAGCCGAGGCGAGATTTGGGTTTGAGGGTGTCAAGACAGCGGGAGGTGAATAAGGGAGCTTTTGCTGAGCTATTAAGAGCTTGGAATAAATAGTAGTTCGCGCCATTAGTTCTGATAAGGGGATTGATGACTATCTCTTAGGTTATAGTAGGGTTGAGGATTTCTTTCTTGCGAGTGAATGAAGAATGTGTATTTGGAAATGGGCGATTTATTTTAGTGTGTAGTGTAATCGGGCAATAAAAATATAACGTTAGTTGATAAAACAGTTATTTATTTTAGTTGCGGAAATAAATCTTTTTCACCTTTGCATTATTATTGAATTTGAAATCGCGCTAGTACCTACGTTTTTAAAATGATTCAAGGTTTTGATCTTGTTAACTGAATTTAAATAAATATTTGTTAAAGCATTGCTCATTTTTTTATAAATATCGAATAATTTTGAGGGCACTGATAAAAAGAGGGATATTTTTAATGAGGAGTGAAATATATATAGCTATGAAGGTATATTGCAACAAATGCTGATACATTTGAGATTATGTTGGTGTTTCGTTACTCATTTCTTTGATATCAAATTTTCAATTTAAAAAGTAAACATTTTTATACATTTTCAATATCTTTTTCCCAGTTTTCAGACAATTTTCAATTTTTAAAATTCTATCAGGGATCTGAATCTCATTTACGATACTTCATAACTTTCCACCGTTTTTACAGTAAGATAATACCTATTCACAACAAAAATTTCACTATTCTATCCTTCGAGACTAAAATTCAGCAGATTCTTAAACCATCTAAAACAGTTCCGATAGTAAACAAAAACCATTCCTCATCCCCACTCCCAGCCATTCCCACGACTCCAGCCCATCCAGAAAGCCACATCGCGCCGCTGTCCCAAGAGAAAAGACACAGAGGAAATCGGCCGATCGGTCATTCGTCACACCTCTCACCGCTCTGTGAAAACAACCGGCCAACGAGCTCCTCCACTTTTCAATACAGCGACCGGAAGGCCGAGGCAAAAAGTACGAAATCAGCGCGAAATAATCAATCGGCCGGCCGATCCGTACTTCCATCGCGCGTCATTATTCTTATTATTATCATCGCTTTATCAGCTGCCGGCGCGCGCATATTTTCTAGAAATCTCGGGGAGCTTTGGAAAACAGAGCGCGCAATTATCTCGGCCCCGAGTTTTCTGCGAGCGCGCCAGATCCGCACGGCGCGGCGGTACGGGGGGGTTATCGTTATCTTGCGAAATACACCTTTTTTCCTGCCAAAGTCAGTCCGATTATTTACCCGACGGCGGCGTCGCCGATTATTATTCTTGCCGTCGGGCCGATTGCGCGGAAAAAGGAGCGCTTATTTTGCTTTTATCGCGCGCGCGCGCGAGCTCGAAAAGTTGAGCGAGAAATAAGAAGAAGAAAATCGCTTCGGCGAAATTCGACGGGATTAGTCATTTCGCGGCGAGCTCGCTTTTTGCGTGCTGATTATTTTTATTAAGCGGATTTGTTGTGTCGTTGACTATAGTTATGGCCGAGTGAAGAAAATATTTTGATTTGCATTGTCGAGATTTTTCTATTGTGCTTTAGTAATGAATGGTAATTTAAAAATTTTTTAATTTATTTCGCGCGCGTGCTTTAATTAAGTTTAAATAAATACAAAAAGCTTTTGAAATTTTATGTGAAAGTCGACTATAAAAGAGCTTATTACAATTAGAGCTTTTCATAAATTATGAGCATCAAAAAGGTGCTATAAATGTCGTTCAGTCAAGATTTTTATAACAACTATAATGCACATTCTAGGAGTCGACCAGAAATTCTATCTGTTCATTGAGTTGCCGGTGTATTTTATACGTAATATAATAAAAATAATAATAATAATAAATATTCTATTTTTTATTCGAATATGCTTTTCCAAATGTAAAACGTATAAAATTTATTATTCATTTTGAAATTTATTCGAGTGGAGATTAAAAATTTTACGTGATTTATTCGAAAAATTATAAATAACATTTGTTATTTTATACATTCATGAATAACTGAACGTATTTTTATTATTGAATATACAGTTTAAATTGATGTATATTTATCTTATATTTATTCGTGAGTCATTAAAAAGTCATTAAAATGAAACCCATTTTTATTGTGAATCGTTTCATCTGAATATTGTTTAATATTTATTGCAGCGCATTTTGTAAAATAACAGAGAAAAAAAGGTTATTACGTTATTTTTATAAATTCGCCTTTTTCACGGCAATTTGTATCAATTTAAGTTTTGATAAACTCATGTTTTTATAAAATAATTAGTTTTTCCAGCGCAATGACATAAAAGGAAATAATAAAAATTCCAATAATAAGTTTAATTGATAAAACCGAAATAAAACAATGCATTTGCAAAACATTAAATTAGCCCCGCGACCTCCGCCGAAATTTTTTATAAAATCATTCGGTAGAAACGCTCTCGACAACAGTGCGCAAAAGCCCGGGCTTCAACAAGTGTCACAGACCCTCGCATTATTACGTGAGCGAGAATTTTCAATCGAACTTTTCGCCGACTGCGCGCTCCCTATACATAAAACAAACTTGTCGTTGCGGAAGACTCAACTCCAATTTTAGACGATATCGATTTCGAAAATTAAACCTACCCCCCCTGATCCTCGCGCGGTTATATCTCAACCGAAGCGCGCTCATTCATTGCCAATAAAAAATCAATAGCGCCGTCGATGTTATAAGTGTCCAACTTTTTTCTTCTCCCCCTGCAGCCGCGCTCTTTTTTTTCTCTTGCACGCGACCCTAGAGAAGAGACTGTATTTTCATCGAACAATGAACGACATTTATCGAATTTCAATTTGAATAAAGGCCTCTTCTTACGACTCTCTTTCTCTTTCTCTCTTTCGCTTTTAATAAAAGATAAGGCCGCGCGTCAATTGTAAAAGTACCGAGAGTAAATTTATATCGTCGATGGCATGAAAATTTGTCTTTTTCGCTTTATAGTAGACGCCGATTGGAAGTGGGTTAATACAAAAATATAATTTTTTTTTATTTTAGATGAAACTCGATTGTTAATAAAAAAAAAAGTGTTGGGTGAATAATGAAAGCGTCTATTTTGCGCTTGCACGATGTTTTTATTGGACTTTTTTTGGAATCGCAATGTTTTCTATTTTTGTTTGGGCTTCAAATGATATTTAAAGATTTGGATTATTTTTATTTTAAGAAATTAAGGTCGTACGAGCGAGTGAACAGGTGATCAGCTAACAAGGTAGTGTTACGGCTTCATCTAGATCGTTTTTTAAAAATATCTCTTTATGAGAATCTTTAGTTGGAGAATTATTTCATAAAATTTAAATACTTTCAAAGAAGTACTACGTAATATCGAAACAAAGAGATTTTATTCACTTACTAAATATTTGGGTTGAATAAAGAATTAATAATTTCAAAATTATTACAAGTTCGTACATATGAGATTTGTGTATGTTTTATTCTACATAACAAGGTAAAATTTCATTTATAATTTGAAATTGTGATTATTAAATTCTTGATCCAAATATTTTTGTCATTTCATTGCAAATTAAAACATCATCTTAAAAAGAAAAACTAAAATCATATTGTAGAAACAATTTCGAACGTTGCACAACGAGCGTAAGAAGCTCCAGAAACATCCGTCAAATCCAAGAAACTCGTAATCTCGATAGTCCCCGAATACAACAAATCTCCCTCCTTTTTATTCCATACGCTCAGGCAAAAAAAATATAATCCAGCGCTTGCATCGGCGAAACTTTCCTTTATCCCAAACTCGTCACGTTCGCACATGCCTACACGTCGCGAGTAAATTTTTGATACTTCATGCTCGAAAAAGTCCTGGGAAAACGGTTGCAGGCGCGCAAGAAAGCGGCGGGCGCGGATTTTAGGCTCCGAGCGGAAAAAAGAAACGGATCCGGAGGCAAAAAATAAGGGGGAGGTACGTGATAGTGTAGGAGACGAGTGACGAAAGTCAGGAGGCGTGAAAAATGTGCCGGTCACTTGGTACCAGTTTGCGCAAATGACGCAAAACTCGGAACTCTGTGTGTGTGTGTATGTGTAGCTACAATACACGTCGAACGAATCGACGAATTTTTTTCTTCCTCAGTTTCATTTTCTCTTTATAAATTTCTAAGTGGGCTGGAATGTTTGCGTAAACTTCAGTCGGTCGGAACTTTTTAACGATTTTAACGCGGCTGTCATTCGTCTCGGCAGATTTTTTGTTTTTTTTTTTCGAGAACAATGGTGGTATTAAAGCCGGCCGAAAGGTAATTGCATACAATAAATGCGAAAATGTTTGAAGTTTCGGCGTTTGCATCAGAAAAGGTTTAAGGATCGAGAATGGTCTTATTTATTTCCTTTTTTAATGCAGAGATATTGTAAAAATATATTTTATTTTATATCTTTAACGTGGAAACTTCACATGATGATTATCATTTATGCAGCTTGTAGTTTCCTTAATGGAAGAACATTAAAACGGAAGATTGTAATAAAGATTATTAATAAGCTAATAGCATTTTTTGTTTATAGATATATTATGGTCATTACTCGAGGCTAATCTTTATTGGAGAATCGAACTTAATAATAATTCAGCCAGTGTTGTAGACTCGTTCTTTCTTCGTTTTTTTTTCGTTCATATACCCACAGGTGAAGTTTGTGTGTTTTTATTTGGTACATTTTATGAATACCAATTTTAATAATGGTATACGAAGTAATTTTAGATAAAAGAAAGTTTTGTTGCGATGCAGACTTGGGATTATACATTTTCTAAAGAGAGCGAGTGAGCGAGCGAGAGCGAGAGAGCAGATCTCGCGGGCAGGCTGAATTTTTTCGGTTAACCGGATCCGTTAGATCGGATCGAAACGCCGATGTTTCGATTTTTTTTGCTCGCCTCCCGCCGAGCGTATCGAAAATTAAATAAATTTTCTCATTTTCCAATAACTTTACTCGCGTACAACACATAGAGGGAGGGAGAGAGCCGAACCGCGGCCCGCGGGGAGAAGAAGCTCAATAAACCTAAAGTAGAAATTGGAAATAAGCTTTTTGCTTTTAGCCTTCAATTCAATAACCGGAAAATATACTTATTATAGGAAAAGGATTATTTTATCTGGAATTCGGACAGGGACGAGAGATAGGGAGAATTTCGCTTAACAAATTGGAAGCGGCCTGGACGCGGGCGAGTGCCCCGCGCGCGCGCGCGCGCACTCTCTTGCTAAATTCATTTTTAAATGCAATTTTTAATTTGATATTGAAAATTTATAAGACATAATTGGATGATCGGTGATAATTCCGGTGATAAATTTTAAACGAGCGCCGAAAATGGCGGAACATGTAGAATATTGTATTAAAGTACGTTTCTTATTCAGTTTGACATTTAAAATGAGACATTAACAGCGCAAAACCATTAAAGTTTTTATGACGAGAAATTTCCGAACTCTTTCCCTCCAATGCAATCATTTTTAAAAGCATATTAATCCTTTCAATCACGACTTTGGTATATTTAAAGATAGAATATTCTGAAATTCAATGGACCGAAGTTTCGATGAAAAATATACTTTCCATTAGATTTATATATTTAAAGTTGCCTTATTATCGTTTTGCATTGATCAAAAGTTAGGTAAAATAATGGCAATTAAGAATTTTATTTTTTGTACTAAACTTAATTTATTTAAATAATTGCAAAATGAATATTAACAGTACGACTAGCAGCATCAATTTTTTGAAAAAGAAAATAACAAAGCGGCAAAGCTTATTAAAACCAGCGGTAAAAAGTAATATATTCTTCCTGCGACTTGATTCACGAATTTCCGCGAACGGGTCGTTTATTAAAAAAATTCCCGGCCCCAGCAGCATCGCTAAACTAGAAAAAGCAAACCGCGAACAAGCCAGGCGAATTTTTGCCCCGGCCCCGATAAAAAAGCAAGCATCCAACAACGTACACACGCTCGGCTTAAGTACATCTCCTTCCGTCCAGACTGAAAAAGCCTGTTCTCACAGGAGTGTATGTACATTCGACGTGAAATCAATCCGACTGCTCTGCTCCTGAATAAAAGACGCTCTAATGATATAATTTGCCGGCGGGCAATTACAGCCCCGCCGCTGTTTCCCCCATTAAAATCCACGAGCATTTTTCTCATCGCTGCTGCAGCAGCTCTCTCTCTCTCGCAAAAAACGTAAATTCTAACGAACGAGGCTTCCGGCCCTGCGCGCTCGCCCTAAGAAATGCGACTCCGCGCCTATGTGTGCTCGCGTATACACACGTCTGCTGCTAAGAACAATGACGAAAGCCGGAAGTACTGGTGATTCTTGTCTCTCCCTCCCTCTCTTTCTCCGTTCCCCCACCGCGGAGCCGCTGCTGCTTCATCGTCAAGTCGCGTATGTAGTGTGCAGCGCCTGCGCGATGTCTGGCTTGTTTATCTTTTACTATGCGTATTAATAAAGGGCTGCCAGCTAGCCTGCGCGCACGTATAGAGCCGTGTCCGTGGATTCGTTTCGGGGGCTCGCGACTTGATGGAGGCCGTTGACTTTTTAACCCTTTTCGAGGAGGAATTTTTCTCGAGCTTTTTTTTTTGAGAGGAGTTTTTAAGACCTCGAGAAAGTTTTCGAGTGGATTCTTTTGTTTTTTAAAAGTTGGTCGGTTTTTTGTATCGGTGGAATTCTTAATTTTATTCTTGGGAAATTTGCTGTTTGGAAAAGAAAGGATTTAAAAATGCAAAAGAATTGATTTGGAATTTCTTGGGAGGAGTGCGCTTGGAGTGTAATAAAAATTTACAAGAAATTTCTTTCTTGAGAAAAAAATCTATAAAAACTATGAAATTTAAAATAACTTTTTAAATAACTCAGTGTATACATAGACAATGGCAGGTGTATATATAACTTTAATCTTTTATACTACGCTGAAAGAAACTTTTTTTTATTTTAAATAAGTAAATGACTGCTACTGAATTCGCATATATATATACCCAGATAATATATCTTAATATACCCGATAAAAAAATCAGGAAAATAGATAAAAATGATGTAAGCTGGTAGAACGTTTATAGCATGCACATTATTATTTAACGAAAAAATTTCGTTCAATTACTATGGTGATTGAACCAGCGAATGATACACGAAATCAAATTTGTATGCTTTCTACTTAGAGAGCACACAAAAACACGAATCAAATGGAATTTGATTCTCTTATCTGACGGAGAAAGTCAAGAAATGATTGATTGAACAACGCAGTTAAACTACCAGTATCTGCTAAGTAGAAAAAGCTGGGTGTGGCAAGACTCGAGCACGGATTTTCTCAAGCATGCTCAGAAAATTGATTTTTTTTTTAAATTTGCTAAAGTTTTTGTTCCAACATCAGATCTTACTCTCAGTCTAATATAACTACTTTCTACCGTCACTATAAATAGACAAAAACATTCTTAGCATACAACAAACCCGAACTAAGAAAAATCGATCTTTTTATTTACAACCGACACACATCGTCCAAGACCGCAAAAAGGCTCTATAAGCAGCTTACTTTGTCGTCTCTAAAATGTCTGTCCCCTTACAACAGCTTAGCAAAACGTACATAGATGCATGTTAATAAGACAGCGCGACTATAAACGCACTTTGCAGCAGGTAGACGTAAACCCTCCCCTTACCCCCCTTAAATAAACCGGCAGCGCTCCACAATTAAGCCTCCGTAGCTGTACAACCCGTTGGCTCGTCCATTCCTATATCCGTGGCGGTAGGCACAAACGAAAACTTTCCCGATAAATAAATGAATGACTCGCGGAGACAGAGTCTCTCTCCTAGCGCGAAAACAATTTTCGAGCTCTCTTTCTCGCTTTCATGAATATAATACGCTTAGCCGGTATTCCGCTCTATTACGAGACGTCTTTAGCCCGTTTTTTTTTCGCTTTCTCGTTCTATAGACGCTGTTTCTATCGCGCGTAGATAGATACGTGAAATATACATTTATACATGCGCGCGCGTGCAAACGTAAACTTTTTCGCTCGATACGCGTTTGTGTATATATATTTATGCGTGCATTATTAACGGCGCGCATTAACGATGTACGAGGAGAGCGTTAGAGACTAGGTGTGTGCTGTGGGGGTATATGTGAGTCTGTGTGTACGAAGGAGGGGGGAAGTTTCGTTTGTGCATGTGGCGAATTTTGTTCTAGTTGGCGCGCGCATTGGCGGGAAACTTTTGTGGCCGTGCGCCTGAATTTTTCGAAATGTTTACTCTGGATGACGGCGGACTTGTTTTCAAACTTTCGGTGATTGTTTGGCTTTTGGTTACAGCACTGTTCTTTTTTAAAAGATTTTGAGAATACTGTTTATTTTGATAGAATAGTATATATAGCTTCTGTGGTATGTTTATAAAAAAAAAGAAAAAGAGGAAAACGTTCGTCATCGGTATCGTGACAGAAATTGCGTACTTTGTAGACCGTTAGATAGGCGCGTTTGAAAAAATTGCGGGGGCGAGTGTGTGAGTTCGTTAGAGCAACAATGGCAGAACGGGATTGCGGAATTCCCCATATAAAGAGTGATGGCGGGAAGCGGCTGTGCACCTAAAAAGGTAGCACGCAGCTAAAGTTGATTGAGGCGCGAAAATTCGTGCTGTTTTAACTTTGAGCATTGTTTTAATGCAGCACTTTGTTAATATATACTGAGATTTATTTACTTTTTTATTAATTTTTTTTTTAAGGAATTCTTGGGTGTTTATTAATTTTGATTTAATACCATAATTAGCCTTTTAACCGTTTTAGATTTTATGCAAGAATACAAATTATCATGGTAAATCGTAATTTGTTAATCTTAAGATAATCACGTTCATTTATTACTAATATTTTTTAACAATTAATTCAAACGTTAATCAGCACATTTAGATTATTTTTAGATAAAGAATGCACAATATTATTTTAACACCAGTTTTCCCCAGTAAACTTTATAACCTAATTATTTTACATTCTAATTTACATTTATTGTATCAATTAAAATAAAGCCAACTATTTACCCGCCAACGAAACAAGCAAGCTAATTTTCAGCGCAGAAAAAAAATTCTTCATTACGAGAACTCTCACGAGTCGAGAGCCACAGGTCTCGTCAACAGGTTCTCCAACCGCCGTACACACTACACTCGCAGCGCCGCTAAAATAACCAAAACTCTCTTTCCTCTAGCCTTCCGAAAATCTCCGCAGCTCGAAAAATCACCTAAAATCCGTTTCTCTCTCCGTAGCGTCTATTAAAAATCCAGCTACGAAACGTACGCGCGAGCGAATATTTAACTTAAAAAAAAAAAAGAGAAGAATAAGAAAGGGGAGGCTAGTGGTGTAGGGTCGTGGGAGCCCCCGGTGTGTGTGTTTTCTCTCTCGGGCCTCGAGGAGAGGCTTTTATCTCGGAAAAAAGCAGCAGCAGCTCCACTACGACGTTCCCGCGCACTCTTCGCTTGTCTTAAGCTCCTCTTATACCCCCACACCCCCCTCCCGTCGTCGTCGACGTCGTACCACTCGGGCTGAATAATCTTCGCTTAGATTGTTTTTTAGAGCCGGAGATAGAGAGGCAGCTTCGCGAATCGTATCCTTGTTTAATGTGATTAAAGAGACGCCGCTCGCGAGAGAGGATGGAGCTAGGGTGGGAGAAAAAATAATAATCGGTTTGTTATGAGACGCGCGCGGGGCGTTTGTACCTTTTTTTACTTTGATATAGAACGAGGGAGGCAGATGATGTTTTTGTAAAAGTCGCGGGAGGAGGACGTGGGATTATGATGGTGGGAAGTGGAAAAAGTGGCTTGTTTCGAGTTGCGAGTTTAACGTATCGTCCTCGCTGTGGGGAGATAAGCTTTGAGCTCGTTGAGATTATAAAGCTTGGCGTTGAATAGCAAAACTGTTACCGATTTCAGTGGGATTAGAAAAATTTAATTCAGTATAGCTGCGCTTTGCGGAGTTATTAAAGTATAATGGCGCGGAACTCTTTATGGCTTCCATCGGAGTAAGGAAAATTATTTCTCATAATTTTTACTTCGCAATATTTACTTTATTGCCGGGGTAATTGATGCTGAAATGCCATAATGCACGGCCACGTTTTCTATTTTCTCGGTAATATTTGCCACAAAATTCGTCGTATCTTTTGTAGGTTAACTTTTTTTTTATTAGGTACTGTATATCCATATATAATAAAGATTTTCATCTTACCTTGCTGATCTTTTTAGGAATATTTATTGCTATATACTTATCTCCTTTTTATTATACTGGGATGAAGTGAACACGTGCGGAGAAACATGGTAGCTATTTTAGACTTCCCTGATATGATAACATTTTTATAACAGTAAAGGTTAAATAATTTTACTTGGAAATTACTCAATCTTTATTATTATATAAAATTCTACAATACCCTGGTAGAAAATTAACCAGAATCTGGCTAAATGTGTTATTTAGTTTAGCATATCTGGTCGGATTCTGGTTAATTTTCAACGGGGGTAGTTTAATTTAACGTTCATACGTATTCTTTTAAGAAATATATATATTTCTATAAAAATTTTTTCATTAAATTAAATAAACTTAATTTTAAAATTTTTTTTTTACAGCAATGTAAAAATAATTTTTCACAATCTTTTTGTTAATTAAGTGCAGTATCGCGCCATGAATAATCGAATATAATCTATAATGCGACAAATTTTTTCTTCAAAATTTTTAAAACATTATTGTTTACCGACTAAATTGTTATTACCTCTCGTAAAAAAATATTAATAATGCATTTCATTAACGATATATCGGAAACTCTCACATTACACACATTAAACGCCTATATCTTTAATCACTTTCTGTATTAGAGATTTTCTATGGAAGTCTATAGAGCGCAATTCTGGAAGTTACCAAGGTATATACTACCTCTCAATAAATACATAAATTATATCAGTTTCTGTACTGGTTATTTATTGTTGCAAATATTCCATTATAGGTACTATTTATATAGTATTTAATTATATTTTAAATATATGCAAATAGAAGGACTAAAAGGAAACTTTTATATAATGGAAAATGTGGTGAAACTTTCTAAAATAAAACGATTTTTTTAGTAATTTATATATTAGTCTTGATATTATAAAAATTTTTGTATAAAAAAATTGGAACAACTTTGAAATGCATCGATTAACTTTCTCCTTGCAGGCCTTTTTGATGGACTCGGGAGGAAATGAGGTTTTTCTTCGATCGGACGGACTTAATCATCAGTAGAAACCTTGCAAAAATACAGTAAGGATCAACATTAATTTTTATTTTATTACTTTATATCTTATTAATATATCTCTATTGCAAAAAAAACATTTTGAGTGCTTGATAAACTATATGCTTTGCGCAAATTTATGTTTATTTGCAATTTAATTTTTTAAATTTAACATTAAGTTATTAATGCAGAAGATTTTTAAGTAGATACTTCGAAAAGTAATTTTGCTTTCTCCAAGAGAAAGCTTTGTATTTTGGTGCTTAAAAATGAAATACGTAAATACTTTTTATAAGACAAATGTTAAAAATCTTTTTTAACATTTTTAATACTAAATGATTTATAAACATTTTCACATTGGAGAATGAATCATTCGCCAAGCATGTTTTGAAAATTGACGGACTGCTAGTATTCGATTGTATAAAATCTGCTGTATGTAATAAAAAAGTTACTGAACTGCAAAATAATTGTGCAATGAAGTGACACCATTCGCGTCATTATAGTTTAGCAACGTAATCACAATATCGGATTTTCTTTTTACAATTCGCTTTACGTCGAATTTATGAAGCTATATATTATTAATTATCCGTTTTGCAACTAAAAATACTTATAAACGTGAATACTTAAAAAATTCTTATTGTAGGAATATGGAATTTTGTTGCTTTGTAAATGTCATTGCATTTTATGTAAAATTGCAGTTACTTCTATTAGCTGTTTCATCGCCCTATTATAAGAACGGTGTCGAGCGTGCATACTTTTAACCTTTATCTACCGCTAAATTAATGATGCCGAGCTTTTCTAGTCCTAAGTACGATATACTCGGAGTCGGACAAAGTTCTGTTACTGTGTGTATACATTTTTTACGTAACATTCTTGTTATTCTTTTTCGATTATTTAAAAACTAGATCGTTGTTATTTTACCGAAAAATAGTTTACCACGAATGTTGTGGTGTTCAAAAATATATACTTATAGGTGAATTCGCTTACTCACACCACTCAAAAATCTTTATCTTAGTCATTCATTTTTTAATTTTGACGTGCAATTTGACCTTTTTTATGACTAAAGAGCACCTTATCGAATTTTGCTGACGTAGAAAATTTCTGTTTATTATTTTTTATCACGACATTTATGACCATTTTTAGTTATAAAAAACTTATAAATGACATAGTTGCACAAACGATTTATGCAAAATTGTTCAGAAGCGTTGAAAAGTAATTTTTCTTTTTTTGAAATACGTATTGGCTTTTTACTGTTTGCTGACGTTCGATGTTATCGTTAATGTAAATAAAATATGTCGCACATCCTTTATGCGACTGGAAATGTTAGGTTGGCAATGTGTACTATTACTTTTCTTTTTTAATAAATTTATGTATAAAAACTGGTTTGGTTTTGTTCATAATAAATGATTTTTTGTAAAAGGATCAATAATACATTCATAAAGAGGTTGTACCGGGATTTACTCAATTTTTCTCTTTACTTAAAAAATTATGTTTAGGTTTTACCTGGAATACTTATCAAATTTATTAAACATGTCACTTTAAGTTTCAGATTTTATAATTTAATAATATTACAATACACTAAAAGTTGAAAGTTCTTTCCTTAACATTCGATAAATGATACATTTCATCAAACTAAATTCAGCTACCTTATAAGCAATATATTTTACAACTTGAAACAATAACAAAGCTTACTCCTTAACCAAGCAATAATAGCACCAAATCATTAACCAACTCCTACCCCGCAATAACTAAATCAGTACCCAGCATTCTTTCAAACTGCACTCCGGCCGGCACAGGAAACCCGATCGCCGATATCATTCAGCATCGCTCGAGAGCCCGCAAAAAGCCGATGACGCAAAGCGCGCTCGACTCGCAATTTCTTGCGACACACACACATACAGCTCGGCAGCTCGAACGAAATTTGCGAAAAAACGCCTGACAAAAAATGGAAAGCAGATACCGGCCGGCGCAAAACTCGGACGCCGATCGAAAGAGGGGCAAACGAGGCGTAAGACTCATTTCCTATTCACGCGTTATATACAAAGTCTCGGGCGGAAGTGTAATGCGCGCGATCGATTGCGTCGCCCCTTTTTACCGCGAATCATCGCAAGCTTTACGCGGAAGCGCAAGCTGCTAGTTTGACGAGGCTAAGGAGTAGCTTGGTATATGGTGCTAGATGGATTGGGGGTATAGAAAGATTTTTTGTCCTCGTAATGAAGTGGTTGGCTTTGAGGGGGGTGGAAATCGATGGCTGGGGGGTTTGATAGCGTGATTGATTTTGAGATTAGCGGGAAGATTAAGTCTTGCAAGATATTTGCTTATAGTGAAGGTTTAGTTAATATATTTGAGAAATTTTTGTTGTTTAATAGTTAATTTATTTTTGTTTCTTATTTTAAAAGTCAGAGCTTAAATTTTCATGAGAGCTTTGATTTTACATCGCAACTTTTAGCACGCAAAATATAAATATAAAACGTGACGTTGATTTCTAGAACAGATTGTATTCATTTTTGATATTTTGTTTGACTAAAGAATCGATGAGCTTCGATCATTATAAATTTAGAAACATCGATCGTAACCGCACGTAACCTTTTTTCAAATCACTGGAAATTTTCTTTTACAACAGTAATTTACGCAACATATGTTCCTAATTTTCCCATGAGGCAAGTGCTTTTTACTTAGAGCAAAAAAAAACGACATGAAACGCGCAAAATATAAAACTGAAATATAGTCATTTTTTCCTTCTAAATGATCATTGACAGGTTAAATACTAGTGCAAGCTATGTTCGTTGTATAACGTACATGAACAGTTTAAAGCGTAATTGATTTTGTACACGGCCCGAGCAGATTGAAAAAATAGTATTGCCATAAGTAAATATTTGGATTTGAATTTCCTTTCGCCATCGTTAAATTTCAAGGACTAAAATTTATGTAACTGGTACGTAATTTTTTCTTTTTTGTTGAAACTTTTTTTCTTTACTAAAGTTATTTTAAAACTTTAAACGTTTTATGTAATAAAATAATAGTAAGATAAACTTACTTTTTGCAAGCCATCAAGGGAATGTTTAATTATAAACTTTAAGATCTTCTGCTAAATAAAAAGTTCTTTATTTTTGTAATGAATCACAAGAATAAGTCTTCTCGTAAAAAACCAAAGTAACGAGTATAACGATTAACGCAGAAAGCCGCTATCATTACTTTTCTTTCTTAATTTTGTTTGAACGACTTTTCTCTATAATTAAATGTAAAAATAAAAAAAGAAAGAAATATTAAAAATGTTAGTAACGGAAATATAGTAGTATAGTAATCTATAATAGAAAAATATATAATTTGTAAATCATTTTATAGAGGAAATTGTCTAATCTCGAAAGACAGTTTATCAGTTTATTTAAAATTTTTGTAATTTATAGAGAGTTGATCATATATTCATACATATAGGTATTTTGATTATAAATTTCTGCTATTTGTCTGAAAATCATATTTTTTAAGCTTGTTTTCTTTGACTAATACTTTTACAATGGCAATACATTGCCCGTATTTTTAATTTTTACCCTTATTATTCACTAAATTTAATATACATATATGAAAGCAAAATTATGGACAAATATGAGCATTTGCCACAATCGCACTTTTCCACAAAACTATCGTTTCTGTTTTATCAATTTTAAACTTCAATCCTGATAGTGAGCCATGAAACCAAACTAACATACGCTCATCTCTCAGAACTGCACTCGACCGTGAAAACAAAAAGAAGCAGCACCGCAAAATATATAAACGTACATATACGAGCGTGAGATACGAATCTGATCGTTTAGCGGACACGTGTGCGTGCAAGGTGCGAAACGCAATTTCTTATTACCGAAGTTTGTTGTGATCGCAGCCTAGGAAAACTGCTGACAGGTTTTTTTTTCCGCTCGAAGCGCGCCAAGGCTTTCGTCTCGTGGAAATTCTTCGGATTTTCTCCAATAGGGTCACCATGTGTTTACAGTTGCCGGTGCTGTTTTTCGCTCTGAGGATTTATGAATATATGCGGGATTATTGATCAAGTATACGGAGTGGACATGCCTCCATTGCAATGAAGTTTTAATATTTTGCACATTTCAAATGGCTTTTGCAATTTTTATTTCCATGAATTAAGTAAATAATTATGCATTAACGAAATAACATAGTTTTATCGCATTATAAAATTATGACTGGACGAGTAGAGCATTTTTTAATTCATTTATTTTTAATTTTTTTTTCCAAATTAACATTAATTTGATTTACTCATTAAAATTGTGCTTTGATTTTTGCTAACTAATTAATTCATTCCTGGTAAGTATTTGACAGGAGAAATCAAAAGTTAAAAATCGCTTCTATATTATAAATTTTAGTATTCACAAACCCTCAACCTACCGTTACCCGCAATTCTGCCTATAGTTTAAGCTAGGGTAGAAGGATAACCACAAAGTGAAGTGTAATTGACAAAAGGATTAAACTTGAATATTTTTTGTAATAAATATCTAAGTTATTCCCTCCGCCTTAGAATATCGTTAAAAAAGCCCTTAATGGAGCGTCCAGCCGATCATTCATCCACAGTCTAACCGCGTTACACGCTATTGAACCTGAACGTTCAATAGCGTTCGGTCAGATCAAAGACTGTTCCTATGATGTCTGAAATTAAAGCTCTCAAAAAGCGATTTGTTTATTTAAAGAATTAAATTTAAAGAAAAATGCACGACTGAAGCAGAAAGTAGTTATTTACTAATGTTAAGTGATCAGAATTTTATTAATAAATAGAATGATGCAATTTAACATATATGAGTTTTACTGGTGCATACAAATTTTGTATTAATAAACCCAAAAATATTCAGTATACTATGCGAGACGTTTGGAACAGTGAAATGCACTTTTCAATCCGCAGAATTATAGTTTCTGACTTATTAAAGTCGTTTCACCTTTTTCTCTCACTTTTCAACATTTATCCATTCGCACGAATTTGAATTCATCTGGAAAAAGTCACTTAACATCGTCTCCATGTGAACCGTTTGATGAATAATTTTTTTAATGTATGTATCCGTCGCAGAAACTTCATTTACTTTTCTTCAATTAAATGGTAGAATGAAGTTTTGTAAAATGGAATTCCCATGAACTACTTAACGAATGAATTATTTATGAGGACAAATGTAAACTTTATTGCCAGAAAAAAGTTCGCGCTGATAGAAATGCCGAGTGTGCGTTTAAGTACAAATGTAATTCCCGTATACATAATTCATTATAGCACGATGTGCAAAATATACACATGCGTATCATTTATGTGTTTTAGATTTATCCAGGAGATACTAACACAATAGCCGGCTGAAATTTACATTATACTGATTTCGCACTTGCTCTATAATAAGAAAAATTATACAATTAAAACAATTATACGAGCGGATCCATATAACATCCTGATTTTCAATTTCAGAAAATTTTCACGGCAATTAATCAATTCAATGGTCTCTAGCTGATACAGCTGCAAGGCACAGTGAACTTGATGATTTCTAAAAATAAAAATTATAGCCGCATCGAGACTAAAATTAATTCACACTACTATCGCACGCCTATATTAACTCGAAAACATAGTTATAAATAATTTTTATTATTATCAGAGAAGTCCAGCTCGCCAGCGAGTTCCGCTGGATTCCGACATATTGTTATCGCCCCTATTCGCAAAAGCTAAACAAACATCGGCTTTCTTTTTCGAAGCAAAAATGAAATTTATTTTTCAATACTACACACGCACGCATACACGCATTCATTATTCCATTTACAAATCAAACGCACTCTCGCCTCTTTTTTTGCCGAACGCTACAGCCTGAATTATTAAATAACGGTTATTCAATTTACAGCAATTATCCGTACTAATATTTATTGGGCATTTTTATCTCGCGAAAAATAGCAAATAAAAACGAGCCATATTAAAGAGTGCGAATTTTTTCAATTTACCCAGACCCGCCCCCCGACCCTTGACATTTTTATCGCAAGCAATTAGCCTGATGGGAATACACGGGTATATCGCTAAATTGCGCACTTTGTATTTCCGCAAAAAAAAAAAATGATAAAAAAACAGAATCCCAAAATTCGCTTTCGGAGCGGCTTCGAAGAAAACAATTAATATCGGCCGGCGATTCGAGAACTCGCGCTTATTTTCATGTTGACGCGCGCGTCACGCGCATATTCGCACACACGCGAAGCAGCCGAAGCTCTGTATTTTTTTTTATTTCGCGATCGATAGTGCCTTCATGTCAGTCACTTGTAAGAGCGGACTCGACAAAAAACACGCGGACGATATAACGCTGAGGCTACAAGGGTTACTTTGACGCGCTTGCGCGCAGAAAAGCCGCGGATAGTTGTTTTCCGAGAAAATGCGGACGAGTGTCTGGAGAGCTTGGGACGTTATTGTCGGCTGACGATTTGATAAATGAAGCTTTAAGGAGTTTAGGCGATTTGTTTTTGTAAAACTGGAAGAGAATGGCTTAGCAAAGTTAGTATACGAAGGAGAGTGAAAATTCATTTTTAATTAGATTTATATACTAAGGAGCTTTTTGTGTTAGGCAAAAATGGGTTAGACGCGCCGGTACTAAAACCGAGAGCTAATTTATTTATCCATTTTAAGCCTTTCCTTGACAACAAAAACAAATATACTTAATCGATTTTTCAGCCGGAGACATAAAGTCGCGAAGATGCGAGCCGGCTTAGGGCAACGAAAATTTTTAATTCATGACTTAAAAACTTATCAGTATGAATAGCTTATTAATATTTCAAAAGTTCTCATTAAAAGTAAATGACTCTGCCTTATGACGTCCTAGGGTACTTCAAGGTGTTTTCAAGCTCCGAACTGCCGAGCGGAATTTCCAAGTGACTTTCTCCAAGACAGAAATAAGGCTTCTAATCGATTTTTCTTTATGCATATGACGCGGGGCGCAGAAAAGAGAGGAGAGAGAAGCGTACAATGTGTAACAACCCGGAGGGGGAGTGTGCAACACTGTAGAAAAGTAAAGTATATAAATCGTCGTTCCTACGGTGCCGCCGGGTCAAGGATCGCCGAAGCCTGATTCTATATAAGCCATCGCGCGCGCTCAAAAAAAGCTACTTTTATGTTCGTGTTTATGTGAAGTATATACTTCCATTCCAAGTATGCTCTAGCTTTTGTTTTCTTAGTTTTTACTTTGTTGATTTGCAGATGTTTTTTACCTGAGACTTACTCAAATTAGGAAAAAGACAAGCGCTGTTGAGCAAGACTGTTTGGTGAACTATTTTATTGACTAGTTTTTCAAGTAATTTTTAACTTTTTTCGATATAAATCGTGAATTATCAAGGAAAAATATAAATTTATATAAATTAATTACTTTCACAGATCGTATTAATAAGTATTTTTTTCAGTAGCGGTTTAGATAGAATTAAAAATAAATGAAATTATTAATAAATGACTGTTAACACATGTACACATTTTATTCACAACTAATTTTATGCAGTGACTGAGTAGTAACCAGATTATTTATGTTGTTTGTTTAATTAAATATTTTCATATATAAAATTACTTCATTAAAACATCTCTATAACAAACGTATATTTGCACTGCATCAAACATTTGCTCTACTTTTTGTCAGCCTGTTTAATAATGTCTTTTTAATGTTATTGGATTGAAGTTTGTTCCCAACATTATGATGTTTTCTTTTAATACACGCTAAGAATTATAATTAACGTCAATCTCGCAAATAATTTCAGCGCTACTCGCAAAAAAGCACTTAATTACAAAAGTGTCATACATTTAATTAAAATCAGGGGGCTTTGTTGAAAATTTGCCCGCGCAAAAATAGCGAGCTTTATTATTTGTCATTTGCAGAATGACAAAATAAAAGCGCGACGCTTTAAAAAAAAGCGCAAAATCCATCGGGCGTAATGTGAATACATTGTTTAATACACACCGCCGGCGCCATCCATATTCGATTCGCGGAGGAATCTCCGCGCATAATCCAAAGGAAGAGCTTGGCTCGCAAAAAAACAAGAAAAAGAGTCTGATTAAAGTGACGCGGTATCGAATCTCCGGATGGCGTCGGGCCGCGCATGTAAAAGGCCAGGAACACTAATTAAGATTAATGCCGCGCAAAAGCCAACGTCAAAAGCAGAAAAGGCGCTGCAAGCCAGAGACGCGCAAAAAGGCATGTACACAGCTGCACAAAAGTCGTGTCGTCGTGGCTTTCGCGGAAAAAGAGCGGATCGCCCGCGGCCCCTCGCCTACTGTCATATTAGAGCCGATCTGGTTTTCCCCCCCAGTCCCTTCTTGTGTGTGCCGGATAAATCCCAGATGGGTCATGGAGAAGAAAAGTTTTTAGCGCGAGAGTTTTTGAGGGAGCTTGGCAGCGAGACCCGGGGTGAAGATGAAAAGATTCTGGAAATAGCTGGAAATTGACTTCTGGAATTGTCGTTGATCATGAGGGGTCATTTGGTTTGAGTATTATTATCGTGTACGTAATTAAAAGGACGGGTACGGTTTGGCAAGCGTTTTAATGCTTTTTTACGTATTTATTAGTTTTTTAAATTAAAATAAAATTTTATTTTATAAAACAAATGACTGAATTGGCCATTAAATTGTTTTATAACTTAATATGGTAAGAAGTTTGTACCGTTAACAACTGCCGTTATTTTTTCCGACAAAAACAAATTTATAAACATACTTAATTTGTTTGAAAGCTAAGAGTAATTTCCTTACATTTATTTATTTTTTTTTTTTTATTATTTTTACCATTTTGGTCTCAAGTTCTTTTGCTTTGAAATCGTTTCAACAGTTTCAAAAATGTACATTGATGAAGTATTAGTCCAATTATTTGTACAAAAAAAGTGATATGGTTGTAATTACGATTATTATGGCTTACTTTGATTAGATTTATGAGAGACAGATTTTCTTCAAATTTGCTTTTACGATTCTCGCTGTTTAAAAAAAAGAAACTTAAATTTTTCGTTTTGCTCTCCTTTTTCGTATAGCCCGCACACCTGAGTAACGAATGATCGTGAGAAAAGTTTTAAAAAGTGCATTCGGGAGTAGAGTTTCAAGCTTGAAATTACTTTTTTGTAAATTTTTCACAAACTTACAGTGAGTTTTAAATTAAGCTGGTTTTTATGAAAAGATATCGGTTCTTGGCATAAGATGTAGAAAAAGTAACAAGAAAATATCGTTATTTAAACGGCTATATAACTTTGTGAAAAATTGTTCAAAAATTTAAAAGAAGCAATTTGAAACTTCAACGACGTACATTCAAATGTTATTTATGAAAGTTTCTTGCAATCATTTTTCACTCCAATATCAACGTTTTGCGAAAACTTAAGGAAATATTTTTCGAACGTGCGAAATGTAAGGAAAATAATTTAAAAACTTTGTTGTCTATTATTTCATCTGTACAGTTTATATATTACCTTTTTATTCAAAGTCCTTTGCTATATTTATAAAACATTTTGTGTAGCAATTACAATTACTTAAATCGTTATAAATGTATCAGATTAAAAAAAAAACTTGTATTTCTTGTATATTTGAAACACGCTAAAGTCTGCAGTCACGAAAATATCATTGTTTCAAGTGCCGTTCATAAAATGTTACTTTATTTTTAAATTGTGTATGCGCCTGAATTAAAACCATAAAAAATTTCATATAACGATTGTAAATACTTAAATTATATTGATTTCACAATCTTTTTATATCACGAATTTACAAAAATGACAAACTATAAAATATTTATCAAGAAACTCACTGTGCAACAATTTGAGTTGTATTACTAGTTTATTTATTTCAAACGTCTGTTTTCTTTTATAAATTTTTATTTATACTGATACATTCAAATAGTTCAAATTTCTTGTGTGCAACTTAATAAAAGTGCTTATGAAAAAATGACACAATGTTAATTTTAATGTTATTATTTCATTTATTATAGGCAATTTTTTACTTCTTTTAGTTTTCTATGCGACTTTGATGACTTTTGAACAAGTTCTGAGTAGAAAATCTGCTTTACAAATATTAGGTTAAATTTAGTTATAAAGAAAAAGATATTCTTTAAAATTATAATTCATAATTTTGACTACTCCAGGGATTACTACGGAACAAAACTAAACTATTTTGTTTCGTTTCTCGATTTTATTTCTTTTTATTACTTCCAAAGATTTATATTTATTTATTTTTTAAATAATCTCATTACTTTGACCTTGTTTAAATTTTTAGAAATAAGCATTAAATTAAAAATAAAAAAATAGTAACTGTAAAAAAAGAAGCGAAATTACTTTTGTTACCTAGCTTTATTTTTGTATTAGTTTCTGATAACTTAAATATTTTCTATCATATTACTTGCTTTTATTAGGCTTTAAAAAAAGAAATACGATTTTTATTACTTAAATATGACAAAACCAGTAAAAATTCAATTTTGTCAAAAAGGTACTTAAATCGTTACTCCAAATCTCCATGGATAAATATAATAATAATAACAATATAAATATATAGTTATACATATATTTACACGCTGTACCCGTAATATAATATTAGGAATCAATATGTAAACAAATCTTTATAGGTATATATAAAATTGAAAACACGAAGTATGAATATAGAGTAATCTGTCGTAAATATAGCAACGCCATTTATTTAAATACATATAGTAATAATTTATTTTAAATTTGTAAAAAACACGAATGAAAAAGAGTACAATAATCCTTTGTATTATTTCATACCCAATCTACATTTTATACTCTAATGTATACGTGACAACAATGCTTTTATCATTAAACTTTAAATCAAATGCTCAATCTACTTTATTAATATTAACACTGTCAAAGTATTCTTTACATGCGCTTTTAACTATCGCTCATGTATAATATTCCGCTGAACCAACAGCTTTTATTCCATCAGCTCACTATTCCAGAATTAAAGCATAATTTTTTATTAATCCCCTTAAACTAAATTAACTTTACTTCACCTCCAGCCTCCCCCAACCGCGTCACGAAAACTTGTTGGTCCACCCTTACCAAGTTCAGGTGCGAACGCTCCTGACTCCAGCAAAAAAATACAGACAGCCACGGAGCAGGAGTCGTCGCGACGCGAGCCGCGCGAATTATCGACTTTTAATCAGACCCCTTATATATACCAACACTCGGGCGGGCGGGCTGGCTTCCGCGAATTAGCCGCTCAACTTTTTTTCGCTAAGCGCAGACGATGCGAGCGCGCGCGCAAAAAAATACGAGGCTGCCGATCGATCGGCAACTGAGAGAGAGAGAGAGAGAGCCTCTTTTCCATATTTCTTCGCTTGCTTTTATTTGGACGATGTGTGCGCCGTTGCGTGTAACGAGATATAGAAGGGGGGAGGGAAGATCCGGGGCTGTACGCGAAATTTCTGGCGTGGAAGGCGCGCGCTTGATAATCGAAATTAATTAATTGGCCGCCGCGCGCGCAACCCCCTTCGTATATTCCGATCCGAGCGCCCCCCCTGCTCTTCTTCATCTTCTGTCTGGCGCTCTCTCTCTCTCTCTCTTTCTCTCTGTCATCCTCAATTTTTCCCGCCTCGCCCTCTTCTTCGCGCGCGAGAGCGAATATTATTCCTTTTTAATTTCTACCTTTTTTTTGCGCGCGTTTTTGCGTTATTTTATTTTGCTCGCGCAAAAAATCCGCGTCTTCCTCGCTCGTATCGTTATTAATGCATATGGATAAGTGAGAGTGGAGCCGGGGCCCTTAACCGGCCGCGCGACGACGACGATGCTGAATTTAATCATCGAAAAATCCCACGAGCTAAACGCCATGCGAACGGATGTATCCGAATAGGTATATATAGCTGGGAGAGAAAATTCGCGAACGTGACAGTTGGCTGCGTTGAGGGGGAGAAGAGAGGGGAGCGACAGCAGCTAATTCGAATTTTTTTTTTTTGTGTTTTAGAGGATGTGTAATTAATTCACTTCTAATAATGTGACAGATAAGGCGCGTATTTGGTTAACGAAATTTGATGTCTGCTTTTTTGAGTTATTTTAGATTGATTAAAATTTTTTTGACGAGAAAAATTAAGCAATTTTGATAAGCTTTTTAGAGTTGAAATTTGGAATGAAAAAAATAAAAAGATCTGGCATAAAATAAACAATCCAGTAAATTACCTATTTTGTTCTAATCATTAACAAATAATTTAGAATTTAACCAAGTTGTTAGCTTTTGTACATGAGTTAAACACCCTTCCTAGAATTTTAGCCTCCTTGTTTATTTAGCTATAATTGCGTATCGGCTCTATTAATGGCATTAGAATTTAATCTCATGATGTGATAGAATCTCGTTAGGGGTAGCAAAGCGTAATTATAGTCCGAAAAATTGAAGAATCTAATCTTCCCTAAATTTCTGGTAAATAAGTTTGAATTCTTATTTAATTTTTATAATAATTTTATAATGAAAAATTAAAATTCATATACTAATTTATCAGTTGCAACGCATTATTGCTTAGGTAATTATTTGAGTTTGTCGTTTATAAGTATCATATTAGTTCATTCTATTTACATACCTTTGATAATATCTATTAAATTATTATTTGATATATTTAAATATGTTTGTTATTTCAAAACAGTCAGTAGACTTAGTGAATTCTCATTATTTATTTTAAACTCTAATATTTGAAAAATAGTAGTTTTTGATATATTATTTAAATATTAATAAAGTAAACAATATACTAATTAACGTAGAAGTACAATACTTGTATACTTTTTTTTTAACAAGCAACCCTAGCGGTTGTGGATGTATTATATTGTAGATCGTACTTAGTACGTCAGGCCATAATGATCAAAATTCTTTTTCAAAAATTATGTTACATATTGCCAAAATTTAGTAAATTTTCTATTTTCCTTTTCAATTCTTGATGAAAAATTGTACGGTTACGTAGAACGACAGAAACCATTAATTCTGTTGCAAATTAGTTTAGTTATTTTTAAATTTAGTTATTTTATCGATGCTTGAAATCAATAATAAACAGAATAAGAAGAGTTTTAAATTAATTTATTTGGCATTAAAAGAATATTTTTAGCAAAACATACTTCATTTTTCATCTCTAAAAAGTTTGCGGTATCGAATCTCGATATTACTATCATACCTTCGAAGTATTGACAATATTAATATTATTTAATAAAAGTGTCTAATACAGAATATATTTGCCATTAAAATTTAAAAGTTTATTATTATTGTAAAAAGTAAAATTATTAATCACAATGAAGCCACCGTTATATCATTATATATTCAAGTCCAGCATTTCATATTTATAAAATTCATTTTATATCAAGCTTATTTAAATGTAAATCAAAAGTGCTTTTAAAAGCATTTTAAATACAGCTCCGCATTGAAAATGGAAAAAAGCTATTCTGCATTTTAAATACCTGCTTAAAATGCATCCATTTTAAATAAGCCCCAGTCCTACAATCGATATCTCGAAAATTGAAGCCAAAACGCGAGGGATGCGCCGATTGCTGCCAGAATCAATATGTTTTGGTTATACGATAACTCTTGGCTTCCTAGCAACAAAATTCTACATATTTTATTAAAATTTAACTTTTAGATATATAAGGTTGAGGGGTGATTTTTTGGAAAACGAAACGATGGTGTTTGCTCGTTCTTAAAACTAATCTCTAAGTTTTAAAAAAATAATAACGATTTACTTATTTTAATTTAAAATTGTAATTTATTTCAAGTTTACATATTAGAAATTTCGCACGTTACGAAAAACAAGATTTTATTCGCACGACAGTTATTTGAATACGACACCTAATAAACATATCATTTACTCACATTTTAAAAATGTTCCGGTCAGGGAATCCCAGTCCATAATTTTGGACTTTGTCCCATTTCGAATCGGCTAAATAAGACAGAGTTAAAATCTGCGGGACCGAAGTTCCCCACGTCGTTTTTACATTCACCATTCGATAATTAGCGGAAGAAATGTCTTTTTTTCCTTGATCTTCGCATTTTAAAGATCTTGTTATGTAGGCTCGTCTCAGGATTCTGAAAACTACGTCATATAAATTAATGGCCTGGTGATGACGTAAAAGATTACATTAAACTTGATTTTGGATTTCAAATCTGTTACCTTGTTTCCAATAACAATAAATTGTGCTTATATTTTGAATTCCTACTAAAGGCTCGGTATCTATAAATATTTTATTCTGCTTTCAAAAATAGCGAGTTATTCTTCGATATTTTGAAAATTAAAACTCCCATAATTAATTATTTCTAAAAATATACTTCTCTATTTTCCGCGAATTTCAATATTAAAAATATTTTTATTTCTTTCTTTGATTTCGGATGTAAGAGGCCGAGTTATGTATAGTATAGCTTGATTATACATTTACCAATAATAAAAAACACGCATATTTTTATTTTTAATTTTTACATTTTAATCAAAAGTCTTTATGCCACTAAAATATCTGTAGATTCAAATCGTTTAACGACACTGATATAATTTTAACATTAGCGCTTCACAAACAAGATAAACAAAAATAAAATAAAAACGTAGTTTCACGCTCTACAAACAATCCTCCCGCGCTTCTTAAAAAAAACTACTTAATTACGAAAAGCAGTATTTTTCGTAATGGATTACAGGCTCGTGCAGGAAGTAAGCGCATCGCATTCGCGCTCCGTAACCGCGATTTCAATTAAAAAAAAAAAAAAAGCGAAACAGAAGCTTCCTTTGCGAAGAAGAAAAGGTCGGAAAGGAGAGAGAGGGAGAGAGAGAGAAAAAGAGCAGAATTAAAACAACAAACAACAAAAAGAACAATTATCCTAATAATAAATATCTCGGCGATAGGATCGACAGGAGGAACGAGGAGAGAACGTTCTCCTAACAAGCCTCGAGGCAATTAGCATCGGCCTCTCCCTGCTCTCTCTTTCCCCCTCTTTCTTTCTGTTTCGCGAACGTATATACCACTTTTATCGAAATCATCTCGCTCGCGGAATCGCACACGACCTGGGCTCGGGGCATTCTTTACGATTGGGGCAAATGCATTTTTCGAAAGCCCATTAAGACACACACACGCTCCTTCTTTGCTCACAATGCTCCCTTTGTACAAGTGTATTTCCGTTCCGTTCCGTTTCGTTTCTTCGGCTTGGTAGGCGCGTGGGGGGAGCTGTTGCTGCTGCTGCTGCTGGCGAGATGAAGAGGAGCTGGATAACAGGCGCAGGAAAAATTACTCGGACGCTTTCGCATGCTCACTTGCAATTTTGCTTCGCTTCGTTCCTTGTGTTTGAGTCCTTGTCTGATCAACTTCTCGCCACTCGTGCATATACGCATACGTTCATGGTGTAATAAAAATGGAGGTTTCTTTCTCTCTTTCTGTCTTTCCCCCTCTCTTTCTCTGCGTCTTGCTCTGAGGGCATCGCTGCAGCATTTGCAAAGCGTGTAATTAAATTTTATTAAAGTTTTCAGCGGAGAAAGGCAGAATTAACCTTCAAACTTTCTCTGCGCCGCTAAGGTTTACTGAGAAATGAAACAATAAAATTTAACTTCTTTGTCTTCGAATATTACTCATCCCGTAAAGAAGCGGAAACGTTTCTTGTTTTCTTATTATGGTAATTACGTTTTGAATAAATAGGAAAAACTTGAGTTGCAAAGATTTTGCGATTTCTTCGGAAGATGTACAGTTTTCGTTAGAAATAGGATCTTTTCTGTTAAATTAAGATAGTCGCACCGACATAAAAATTAAAATTTATTATTAACAAAATGTGATTATGCCAATTTGAAGACAATTTTTAAATTTCCATATATTTTGAACAAGTAAATATTTGACGTTTGCAGAACAAATCTAACAAAATTACGCTTCACCTCCAGTAAATTCAGCAAAACCCCTTTCTAATAAATAAAATAAGTAAATCATCTTTAAAATATTAAAAATACGTCTCGAGCGAGCGACATGAAAAATTCCAATTACGCTAAAAATATTGCAGCCCGCGGCCCCAAAATGGTACCTAAATCGACGCAATGACTCATCGCGCAGCGCGCCGCCAAAATTTATATTCCGCTGCAATGCATTATTCAATCTCGAAATTTCGAAAATCACGCGAATTTCCAGTCGCGGCGAGCCGCGCGCACGTGAGTTATGACGAAAACACGGAAACGGGGCGGGGTATACAGAGGAGAGGCCGCAAACGATTTTTCATGAAAACTTGATGGAGCCGGCTACACGAGGAGGGAGTCTGACGCTCCCGCCGAGGGGTTTTTCCAGCTACAAAAGGCGCTGCGCGGGTTTTAAATAGAACCTTCTCCTCGCGGCCAGAGCAGCGCGGCTGCGTACCGAGAATTCTTTCGCGAATTGCTTTTTTCGGAGAGGGGTTGCCGCGCATTTTCGCGCTGCTTTCGGCCCGGGGCTTGCGAAATTTGAATTAAACATCGAGTGGCGAAGTATTGATCTCTCAGAGGTTAGATTGATGGTAGTTTACTTTTGTGTTTTGGTGGGATGAAGGAGTGAGACTGGGCGTTTGGTAGGGGAGGAGATTACACTTTGATGTTTGGGAAATGGATTTTGCGGATTATAGCTAATGAGGATTTTTAATAAATATTGTTTGGTATTTAATTTGAAAATAATAATTATTTTCTTTCGAAGACGTTAAATAATTAAGGTGTAATTAAATTTTCATTCCAAAGTATGATGCTCTATATAAATTATAAATAATCGTATTCCTTCATTAAAGGGCTCATTACTGTAACGATTTTTTTATATTTTTAATAGCTATAATTACAACGTAAGCTGTACGTAAAAAAAATCGAGTACACCAAACAAGGAGTACGATTAAGTTTTGCAGCGCGCATTATACCATTATTTCCTTTATTCATCAAAAGAAAGCTGATGATTAATTATCATTTTCAAGGCTTCGTGTAACTTCCTATGTTTGCGCAAGTGCAAAAGCATTTTGAAGACACCTGTTAATTAAAACGAAAACTCGCTCCGCCTGCAGTCAACACAATCTCTCGCACTACAATCGTTATTATCAGTGCAAATTCACTGCAAAAAAAAAAGTTAACGATAATTATTCACTACTCGCCATGTTAACAACCAGTTAATTACCATTATTAAAATTCCACGAGTTCGCGCGCAGCTACAACGTTTGCTTAACAAAGTCATAAAAAACCTCGATCGCGCAGTGCGCGCCCTCGCAAAAAAGACCACCTACCAGCGGAAGATAAAGGCGCAACGCCTAGCGCCCAGCGAAAGTAATTAGCTCAGCCGTCGCGCAGGCGCATACGCGTCAAAACGAGAGAGCTCCTACGGTGTCGATTTACAGCAGCCCCCCCAAATGTCACTTTCGCTTGCGAAATACGCGTACGGAAATTCGCCAGTCGAAAAGCGCCGTGGCGCATCGATCCCCGCTGTACCGGCTCCCCCTTTTCCCAGCGCCCCCTTCTAAATAAAAAAAAAACTCGCAAAAAAAAACTTTAAAGAGCGAGGGGTGATACAAAAGGGAAATTGCGCCTTCTCCAGCGCGGGCTTCGAAAAAATTGAGAGACACGCGCGCGCGCGCGCCTGCTGGTAGGGAAAAAATTTTTTTCAGTTACGCCAAAAGCTCGCTTCCTTTTTGGCCGACACTACCTTAGCAGCAGTTGACGCGCGATTTTCAAAGCTCGAAATAAAAAAAAAAGCTGGTAGGGGGAGCGAAGAGCGCATTTTTTGCCGCGCTCTTTGTCGCCTGCACACAGCCGCTTTTCGAGTTTTGTATTCTCGCGCCCGCGCGCTTTGTCGATTCCTTTCTCCGTTTCGTTTCATCTGCGCCAGCGCGCGCGTCCTTCCGAGCACGCGTGCCTGCGCTTTTTCCTTTCGGCTCGCTTTTTGCCCGCGCGTTTTGCCATCGCAGTTGGCTTTGCTCTTTTTCGCTTCTCACCTGCAGCGGCCGAAAGGCGACGCAAGCGCGGTAAACAACGATTTCCGGGCAATGTTTGCGCGATAAATATATATGCTTTGCGAGCGGGATGTCGAGGCGGGAAGCAGCGTTGAAATGAGCGGATTTTCAGTTTGCGGTTGGGTGTGGGTGGGTGAAGGGTTTTGGTGATTTGGAGTGCGTTGGCTGGAGGATGGCTGGGGTTGTTTGTTTGGGGTTTTAATTTTATTTATTTTTTGAATGTTTCATTAGTTAGGATCTAATGTCTACAGGCTGATGTTCAAATAGTGAAGCTTCCTGATAACTTTGATATTTTTATCAAAGCACAATCACAACATTTTTCTTTTCTTGTATAATATTTAAATTTTATTATTAATAAGTCCATTATGTATATTATATTCTGCACTAAAATAATGAATTTACTAATTCTATTTCTTTAATAATTTTTGAATACAAGATCTATAATAATTTATGATTTTAAAAATAAAAAATATTTTAAATGTTATATATCACCAAGTACTTTTTTTTTAATATTTTTAATTATTTTGCATACCGTCGAATGCTCGTTAAATATTGTGCATTGTGCAGATAAATTTTTCGTTCACCAACGGCGTCAAGTATTGGATTTCGAGTGAAATGGAAAGAGAGATTTTCACAAAAAATAATTACTCGACAAAAAGGAAAAAAAAAATATATATATATATATCAATACACAGGATGCAAATCGAGGCGGCTCATCGGCGCCCTATTGTTTGGCGCATTTCGTCCCCCTCGTGCTTTAAAATATTTTCTGCGGCGGAGAAAAAAAAATTTGAAAAAAATTTATATGTATATAGATATACAATAAACATTCTGGCGTCACACTTGAAAGCATTTTTAAGTGATTTATATGCGGCTATTAACACCAAGAGCGCATTTAATTTGTGCATTTAAAAAACAAATGTCCATGTTTATAAAAATTTAGATAAAACGGTACAATTCCTTTGTTTATAAATTTTAAATTAATTCTTGTGTTATCTGAGATTAGTTATTGTATTACACTCTATTTTTGTGTAATGCTTTCTACCAATAAATTATTATGATATAAAATACATATTTATAAAAAAAAATACTTTGTAACTTCAATGTTGATGTAATGAAAAGAACGTGTAAAATCATGTATTACATTTATAGAATTTCGAACGAATTTTGAGTAATTTTTGTTTTAATTTGGCGATGTCGAGTTATTTTTCTTCATTCAAATAACTTGACGTTGAGAATTTTTCTGAAAATTGAGTTCCCATATTCTAGATAATAAAGAAGTTTTCATATCGTCCTAAATATAAAAGTTGTAGACAAAATATGTGTTTTATCATATAATTTTTTTTTTTTTCGTAAAAAGCATTGCATAAAAGTTGATTACGAAAAAGAATATTTTTTACTATATTGCAGGTAACATTTGCTCATAGTAAAAAATTTTATTAATAAAAAAGTTTTATTTATTCAAACATACAACTTTTTTTGATACTTTTACCTTAAAATACATTAAATTGCATTACTACTAGTTTTTGAGTAAAAAATCGAAAAATGAAAATATTAAATTGTCTACCTTTCGCTATAGTAACAATTTTTAAATTTACTTGAAATTTCAAAAACATTCTTTCATATATTATAATCGAGTTCTTTACATAGCTCATGAAAACGTACTAGAATCAAATGTATAGTAATATATGTTAAATCAATAATTGACCTTTTCAGTGATCGACAGCTTATGTTCTTCATTTTTAACAACATTTTAAAAAGAATTCTAAAAATTCATTTTGTTTCTGTTTTTAAACTTTGAACATAAATGTACGAAAACACATGTTTTATACCAAAACACATGAAAATATACGAGAGTTCTTCGAAATGCGGTTTTTTTTTAACTGTGAAGCAAACTACAAACATGTTGTTGTTACTTTTTTACTGTTATGTTGACATAATATCAATGGCAGCTAGTAAAGAATTTCAAAAATACGAAAAAAATATGTATTTTTTGCAAATAAAAAATGTTTTGATTATTCAAAAAACGTATAAAATATATAAACATATTTTATCTTTAAACAGTACATTATACATTTTTTAAATTTTTTGCAATATTTTTTTAACTTTATTGTTTTGAATACGCTTATAGAATTCTATAATGATTTGAGTTAACTTAAATGAAATTTTGTAGCAAACATTATGTATTAGTAACAAAAAACTTTTATACTTCTTTTTTGGATATTTTTTCTAAAAAAAAAAGAAAATCGAGCTTGCTATATTCGATCAAAAATGAAAAAATTGATAGTAACTCAACTTTGCCATTAATTACGCCAATATTTTTTATTCTTTTGGATTCATAGATTCAAGTAGCACATATTCGAAAATATATATATTTATATATATAAAAATATATATACTCATACCCACACTAACAAATTCATTGCCCAATGTCATAATCCATTCAAGAGTTATGGCGTTAGAGAAAAAAGGAAAAAATGCTTTACATGAGCGCATTTTCGAGAAACCCATATATTCTAATTCAGTGAGCTCGAAAATGTTGGAAAACATGAAAATATCGTTACGGGGAAATTTTTACCGAAATTCTTTTGTCCGGGATAAATGCTATTTTTTTTTATTAACAAAGCATTTTTTTTATGTTATATAAAAAAAAAGTATTTCTATCTGTTAACATTTTAGTACAATACTTTTTCATCTTTTACATTATCAAATCTATTCGATCTTCTAGTAATACACATAACAAGCATGCGCCGGATAAAAAAAATGATTGTTAAAAAAGAATGTTCTCTAAAATATTTCTAGTAACAATAACTATATAATTGCGGTAAAACATAGCCAAAAAAATGTCTCTCTATAAAATACAAACAGAAAAACTTATTATATTTTAAAAATAATTGCTAATCGTACTATTATTAAACAAACAACACACAAAGACAGCAGCCACCTCAGCATTATTTCTTCATCCACTCCCAAAGACCTCCAGCACATTCCCTTTACGGCTGTTCAAACAAAAATACTCCGCAGACTACTCATTACCGAAAAATGTCGCAGCGCTGGGGGTAAGGGATCAGGCCGTAGCAAAATATAATTTTATTGCCCTTCGTACACAGTACAGTCGTCGGGCTAGGGTGGCAGGCACGAAACTCGAATTGCCAGGCCTGCAGAAAGTTTCGGTCGTCGTCGTCGGCGGAGCGTCTGGTTACCCCTCCCTCCGGAAAATTCTCAAAATCCGATGACGCATCGTCGCGGCGTCGGCCCCCAAACCCTCTCGCTCTGCTCTCCCTCTCGAGGCTCGCCGAGAGCGAACCAAAGAGGGAGAGAGAGAGAGAGCGAAAAAAGAGAGCCTAGGAAATCTCGCGGAAATGAAATTTCGCCCGAGACAGACGCGGCATCGATCTGCACCTTTTTTTTTTTAACCGATGCTCTTCCTCTCTCCGCGCATTTTTTTCCTCTCCTTCGTCGGCCAGAGAGAGAGGGGGCTAAACAAAAAACGAGAGGGTGAAAAAGTTGCGCTTCGCTTTTTCCTCCTTTTTCTAGAGGTGGAGGAGGAAGGAAGGAAGATGGATTCCGGAGCTGGAGAGAAGTTACCGAGAGAGAGAGCTAAGGAGAAGCGAAAATGTCAAAGAGAATGGAAGTACGGGAGTGCCGGCTCGCTCGCGATGTTTTCTTTGGCTGCGCGGGCGTGGAGCAAGTTTTTCGCGGTGTACGTGCAGCGTCGAGGCAGGTAGACGCTCAACTTGATCGAAGAATAATTTTGATAATGCATGGGGCCATTTGCTACGGGATGACGGTTACTCCGTCCTGCTGAAAGGGGAAATTGCGTTGTAAATGTACTTTCTATGCTGATGACGAGATGGATTAAGAATGGAGATTTTTTGTGGGCTGAAGGAGATTTGAAAAATTTGTTGAGAAGGGCTTTTTTTTAAAGTTAGAAGTCTACGAAATTGTTCAAGTAAATGAGAAAGGTAAAATAAATCGTTAGTTTCAGATAGGTATAAACGAACGTTGAAAAGAAATTTATAAGTCAAAACTTTCTGAAACGCTTTAAAAAAAGAAATAAAAATACGGAAGGGTACAGGCACTTCGTCAATGTTATGACGATACTAATGTCCCACTTGAAAAATGTCTAGGCTTAAGCGAAAGATAACCCCGGAGCCCGCCGTCCTTGGAAAACTTATCTGAGCCGAGAGCAGATAAAAAATATCTATCCTATCGATCCGTCAACTTCGAAAAAACATTGTCCGGAGAAAAAGGGGCTTTTGAAGTTTCAAGTAGTCGGTTCCCTCGCATTGTGCGTTCGCAGCAAAAAATGCCCATCCCTCAGTTTTTGAATTCCACTTTCGCAGTCTCCTGTTTCGCTCCTTCCACATCCAACAAGTTCGCGATGAAATTTAAAAATTCTCCAGGCATCCCTCCCCGCATCCTCCAAATTAAATGAAGCAAAAACAACTTTCTAAATCTCGCAGAAAGCCCGGCAACGTTCGGCCTGAAAATGTCGGCAAGTTTTTTGATTAAACCAAGTCCAGGGGAGATTAAAATAAAACCGATAGCGCGTAGCAGCGAGGGAAAATCTCCTTTCCCCGGGTCTATCCACGTAGCCCCCTGCTGAAGTAAAGCGGGCTTAGCCGCTAGAGAGAAAGCAGCAGCCGGGTGAAGCAAAGGGGAGAGAGGCGGCTTGCACATGACAAAGTACCGCTCGCACACACAATATCGCCAAAACAAAGGGCTCACGTGTAGGTATATAGGCGGCCGCTCGCGCGCAAGACGCGCGAAAAATGCCCGCGCATTCATCCAGCCATCTCGGGGCCCTTTTTGCGGTATATACCCTCTATTCTCCATCCCAGCCGCTCGCGCTCGCATTTTATCTCCGTCCGAAGCCCTTTCTCTTCGCGCAATCAATCTTCGTACGGCGCTCTTCCTTTTTTGCCCTGAACTTCGCGCCCGCCCGCTCGGCGAAGTTTCGCTTCCTCCTTCCTCGTTTCCTCTCTCTCTCTCGCGCGGGGAACCGTGAGTGCCCCTCCGCGGGCGCCTATCATCATCCCCACTACGGGTTTAGCTCGTTTTTTTTTCGTTTCACACACACACGTACACGTTTACCTTCTTCCCACTCTTGGGTTTTCGGCGATGGTTCCCCTGCGTGCAAGCAGCGCTATACCTTGCCGATCTCCCCTCTCGCGCAGCCGTCTCGCGTGCTTGGGTCCGAGCGCTGGTTTTCTAAGCTAAATATGAGTCCGTTGGCCGAGTGTCTGGGTTCTACGGGCGATGAACGCTTTCTTTTGTTGGTGCGAGATGCCGAGATCTGTCTTGGCGATTGCTAAGCGATTACTTTGTTGATGGGTTGTTTGGAGGGAGGAGGGAGTTTGGTGGTTTTTGGGTAGTTTTGGGTTTTGATGCGCTTGTTGATTTATGTAGTTTTGGTTGTTTTGGAAGTTTTAGGGTTGTTTGATGGCATTGTTATTTATGCAGCTTTACAGTTGGCGAAGTTTGAACTGCTAAATTAAGATGATGCAAATGTAAATGTCAGCATCAGGGGAAGTTGAGAAGAGAGATTACAAGGCGCTTTTTAGACTCTACAATTTCAAAAATAATACTATAGTTATAAAAGTATGCATTTTTTTACCAAGCAAATCTAAAATACTCTCTTACCATAGACAGCACATATTGTAATTATTTACGTTATGCTAAGCCAAGCTCGACAAGTCTTTTATCATCAGCTTCAACCTAAAATTACGCACTATTCAATCGCGGTATTTGATTACATTCCTCTATACCGAACGTATACCCGATCCCAGAACGCTCTCCCCCTGAAAATTGAAAATTTCAGCAAACGCAATTTTTTGCTCAATTCCTTATTTCGCGTACCTCCAGCGCGACACACACGTCCTCCCACGGCAAATTGTAACCTTTCTCTCTCCCTTATGTTATTTCCTATATATACATCTCCCGTACTCCGTTATCTTCTCCATGCTTCTCCGTGCCCGTACTCCGTCATTTCCTCTACCTCTCTTTTTTTTCCCCAATACCCCCTCCTCTTCCTAATTTTCCTTCCTTATCTCTCCCATTCTCTCTTTCTCTACCCGCGCCTCGATGCCCAATAGCATCAATACATGCGCGCTCACTTGCATTTCTTTCTCTGTCATTACCCTCCCCACAGAGAGCTCGCTCTGCGCGCGCGCCTCGTTTTTCCTCCCACTCGGCTCTAATTTTTCTTCGACTCTTTTTCGCCATATCTCCCTCTCCTCTTGTATCGCCTCCTCTCTCTCTGTCCTTCTCCGCCGCCGCGCGCGGCTTATCCGTCTGCCGCTGCACCCCACTCCGCTCTCTGGCGGCGCCACTTTAATGTAACATTAATAAAAAGCAACAATCAATATCTTGGCCGTAAAAAAATTTAATCTATAACAGAGCGAATTCCCGAGGAGAGAGACAGAGGGAGAGAGGAGAAGGTGGGGAGGACGGAGAGAGAGAGAGGAGGATACATCGCAGACGGAAGCGCGAGACACAGTGTCGTGGCTGGCTCCGCCAAGTGCCCCGCGCTTTTTGCTCGTTTATATGTCCCTAAGACTGTTCTGGGCTTGGGAGGATTGCCCGAGCGCTGGCTGCTATGTCAGTTTACGGAGAGATGGACGGCCTTTTCTTCTGTTTTAGTGCCTCCGTTCTCGAGTGCGTGTGGCTTTCATTGGCAAGTTTTAGTCGGATGTAATGAGGGCACTTATAGTTTGTGCGAATTGCATTATTGTATTTTCGAAAATTTTATGTTGAAATTCGCCGTGATAGACGCTGGCTTACGTTTGACGTTGAGAGCCTAGTAATTAACAGAATCTAAAATGACCATTTTATGAATGTCTTATCGTGTATGGTTTATTATACTACTACTGATAGATGCTGTCTTTAAAATCGATATTATAGCTAGTTGGCTTTACTCGCTCTGTCTTCGCTTAGACCATTACTCAAGGACAGCGAATGCTTAGTACAGATATAATCCATTCAAAGCACATAGTATTTAAAAGTTGTTAACGTTTTCGCATCTCAATTATTGTACATGGAAAACTCAAGCTAAAAATACATTTCTGTGGATATTTTAAATTTATATCATTGTTATTTAATTTTATCAAACTACGCGCCATTACGTTGTATATATTTAGGTAAACAGCTTTTTAATAAAATTTCATATCAAGCAGCCCACTTCAGATTGTACTTACAGCTACAAACCGATTTTCTTAAAATAATCTTACATTTAGCATACTCCGACAGGGCCCCGAAAAGCTACCGTTATTATACCTCCCAATACACTAACTCAAAACCCAAAATATCCCATACCCCCAACCAAAAAAAAAACCAAAACAAACAGCCCAAATCAATAATCCAAACCCGCTCCAACTACTCAACCGACTCATCGATTCAATCCCACGCCACGAAACCCATCTCCCTGAACCCAAAGCGTAAACGGGTCCGCTCCTCACGTACACACAGACTCTCAAAACGCTCCGTGGCCCCCGTAGCTCACTACCTCTTTCTCTCTCTTATCCGCGCGCGCAGTCAGATGGCCCGTCAAATCGGCGCTCTCGTTTCAGTCGTCGCGTCGTGCGCCGCCGGCTGAGTCGTGCGGCTCGCTCGTGTGTGTGTGTGAGTGTGTGTATCTATATATGTGTAAGTGTTTACCATACCGCGCGACACGCCACGGGCGCTTCCTTCTTCAATCGCGAGCGTAAACGGGGCTAGCGCCGCGCGGACGGAAAGGAAGAGAGTCGTCCTTGTTTGTGTTGCCGTCTCTGTCGCTCGCGCCGCCGGCACATGTGCGATTTTCGCCGGCGAGGTTCAAGGTAGCCGGCTGCGTAACCTCCTTTTCGGCTGGCTGCTTCTCGCAGCGTGCGAGGAGAGCTCGGTTTGAGGCTGGAGCGATCGTCGGGAGAGCTGGTTTGTGTTTTGGATTGTGCTTTCGTTTGGGATTTTGGGGTTTGCTTTTGGGAGAGGAAAATGGATTTTTCGTTGTTTTTCAGAGTCATTTTTCAATTAGCCTGGAGGTGAGTCCGGGTTTTACGACTGCAGGAAAACAGAGTTGAGAATTATGCAAGAAACCTTGAAATGAAAAATATTTTTACTTTAGGCTTTTAAAATTTTCAAATTGTGGTTATTGATTGATTTTATTTATGCCTGCAGGTTTATTGGATTTTGCTATTTTGGTAGTAAAAAAAGCAATTTGTTTTCTACTTAAGAAAATTTTAAAATTCACAAATTAGATCGAGTTTTTAAAATATTGACAAAAGCAAGTCGATTTCAATTTTTCAAAATACATTTCAATTTTAAAAAATAGTTTCTATTTTAAACTTTTGTCTTCTAGTCACTTACAGGCTATTAAACGTCGCGTGACTGTACATATTTTCACTTTACAAATTATTACGTAAAATTTTTGTAAAATCGCAAACTTTTTAACGATTGCATAAATTATTTTGCATATTTTACTCGCAAATAAGCAATTACTAGCTTTTTTCATTATTAATTAGGTCGAAAATATATTCATTACGAGTCAAATAACTTTCAAAGAGACATTAAGAAAAATAACGTACATTTCTCAAGTTTTATAAAAATTGTAGGCAATCGAGCGTACCTTCAAACTTTTTTACTCTTTTCTTACATAAAGTTCTTTTTAAATAACAAATTATCTCCGTGATAATGACGTGCTTTAGTCTTTTGAAAATAGAAAAAGAATGCGGTAGATAAAAATTTTAATCGCTAAATAAATACTAATGAAGCGACTTATTTTGAAAACACGAGTTTAAAAAAAAATTTAAAGTCGCTTTTATTGGTTGATTTAAATTCCTCTACCCGGCTAATTTATGATACTTTGAAAAGTCAGTTTACTTAACAGTATAGTCAAACATTAAAAAGTAAACAAACAGAGAGTATTTTTCAATCTACCGGCAGGAAAAATTCTATTTCAAACCATGAGCACTCCAAAATATGAATAATCATCACCCAAAATCGCAAAACAGCAATAACACAGTCATCCTCCAAAAAAAGTAAACCAACCCTTCCACACCAACCAATTTCTCAAAAACCCCACAACCACCATCAAAAACTATTAAAATTCACTTTCGCGAAACTTCCTACCCAGCCACTCGCATCTGAATAATCCCCCCAATCGCTCGCATCTCGAAATTTGCAGCATCAATCAGCAATTACCCCAATCCGTCCACCCAGCCGCATCGCCCGCAGCGCGCAGTCTAATTCTTGGCAGCAGCCATTAATCGAATGCGCGCGCGCGCGCACCTGCTTCCACAGATCTAGCCCGGCGGGTGGCGCCCCGCGCAAGCTCACTCTCTCCCACTATCATCGCGTGACGCGGATCCGGCACGCACATCCGCACCGACAGTCTTTCCTCAAGCTTATCTCTATCCCTCCTCTCCTCTCTCTCGGCGACTGTCAAGATCAAGGATGCGCCAGCTTGCCGCTCTCGCGTGACTGATCGCTGTATAGCCGAGAGTACTACTCGCGATTGCCACCTACCTCGGCGCTCTCGGCTCTCTTTTACGGCGCGCTTTCAGCTGGTCCTTTTGCGGATCTGGAATTTTGAAGAGGTTGTTCGCACGGATGGCTGGAGATGGCTGCTTTGTGGGAGAGGAGCAGAGCTGAGCGATCGGACACGGCTGCGTGGGTTATTTTTAGATGGGAGAGGGACGCGCGCTTTTAGAGCGCTGAGTGCGCTGCCGATTTTTCCTGAATGAACGATTAGCTTGCGAGAGAGAAGGTTCTGGGTATCGTGAGAAAAATGAGTTGTTGGGATGGAGTATAAATGTTTTATTGGTTTGCTTATTTTGGCGGGTTTTGCCGGTCTTACTGTGTTTGGATGTATCTACTTAACAGATGACTTAATCATTCTTTGCTTTTTTTTTTATATGTATTTGTGTTATGAATTGCTTTTCTTCGTTAAACTTTGAAGTTCATCATTACAAGCATAATTTTTTCATGGTTTTAAAGCTGATGTAATTAAAAAAGAATATTACAGACTAGTACGACAATCAGTAAAACATTTCTTATGTTTCGAAAACTCGACCTCTGTAAAAAGTTGCTTCGTAATGCGACATTAGATAGAATATAGTATTTGATGATAAGAATACCAAAAAAAAAGATAATAAAGCTAAAACAGTGACCAAACCAGGAAAATCCTTATGCTGAAAAAAGACAATTGAGGACATAATAGTGTTGAATTCAAAAAAGATTAGGCCTTTTGTTTCATTACTGTTATCTTTCCTCTAAAAATGTTATCTTATTTTACATCTCCATAGTAATAATTACGAAAATTTGGACGTAATTTAAAATGTAGAATTTGTCTTACAACGGATAATGGATCTAACGATAAAAATCATATTAAAACTTTAATTTTCTAAAATAAAGGAGAAAAAAATATATTTTTGACCATAAGTTTCCCGTTAAAATATTTATGGATCGCCCAAGTAAAATTAATTCTCAATATTAACATATGAAGTTCCGCACTCATGAATTTTTGATTATTTTAATTTCTCATTTTTAAAAATAAAACGAGGAAAAAAATTATTTCCTCAAATGATTATTGGATTATATTTTGTTTTTTCTTTCGATACTACGGCCATTATACGCGTCTGCTTAAAAGACGCTCTAAAAATCGAATCCCCGATAAAGCAGAACTTCCAAGATTCACTTAGAACGTATCTATTATTGAATTTCGACGGTACCTTTCAATTTGAAACTAGCGTGTGTACTGATAGAAGCTCTTTGTAAATTTACAATACGTATACACGAGTAACTGCAGTACACACAAAAGTGTATTAAATTACAAGTCTTTGGAAAAAAAAAGTACGGCGCGCCGGGGGCATTGTACAATTGTAATAGAATGTAGCCAAAAGGTTCAATGAACGAATTCAGAGTTCTATAATCAACAATATAACCGCGCGCGTTAGAGCAATTTTAAATACTGTATTGTGCGCGGGTATAACAATGGAATGGGTTAAAACTTGATATCTTATCTCGAAATGGAAAACGATATTGAATAAATAAGTTTTGCAAAATGAAAAGTCGAATTGAATATATGATAAGCGTTAAAATTTTTAAATGCTTCACCTGCCGCAGCCGATTCGTGGATACGTAAACTTTTTTGACGGATTGGCTGATACAAACCGGTTACAGTTAGCCTCACTGTGTTCAACGAGCATGAAATTATGTTACGTCTGACAAAACTATAGCACGGCTCTTCAATCTCAAGTATATGCTTTAGAAAGTCAAAACGCTACAGTCTTTCGACGATGAAATCTAGACTTCTTATCCTCGATCATGTTATTTTCAAAAGCTTTATTCTATACCTTAGATTTTCCATTGTTTCTCTAATGGAAAACTGTTGCGAATACAAATTTCAAAGGGGAATAAAAATACGATAATATCCAGGCACGAGCTGGGATAAGGATTTTTGAAACTACCGACTTTTCAAAATGTTAAGTTTTTCCATTTTATAAAATCAATTCGAGCAGCTTCGACGATTTCTTCGCTGTATATTGAAAATTTGAATAAAACGAACTAAGTTACGTATTATATATTGATGTATTCGTCTGCCAACTCATATGTACAACAAAATATGCGTAGCTACCAGCGACAAGTTCCTAAAAATAGAATTTTCGAATTTTTGTTATGACAAAATGTATTTCCTCTTTTTTATCTCTCTTTTTTCGTCTTAGCGTCACAATTCTTCCTTTCCGGGAAGTAACGCGCGATTTTCTTGTTATCTAGACTCGCAACTTATTCAGTACAATTTTAATAATTTCTGACATCGTTTACTTTTGGTTCAATTTTCAATTACGCAGTTTAATTACGTAATGCGATTGTCAGACCTTTATACTTATAAATAAAATTCATTCTTGGTCTTGAACTAAAGCTTCATTTACATCCATAATTTTCTTTAAAACATTGTAATTCTCGCTTCACGATTGTCAGGCAACACAAAAGATTATGAATTGTCAAAGATCCCATTAATACTTTATCGAGTACAAGCACTTGTACAAGTCGGTATAATTTTTCCATCAGCAGTTTACTTTTTTCCCCCGAGAAAACAATGCGTTATCAACAATATCCAAGCGCTTTTCTTTCAGCGACACGCATTCATCCAATAAACACAAACTAAACCAAGGAAGAATCCCATTTTGCCCGTCCCGAGCTATCCCCGAGATCGAAACTCTCGCGGCGCTGGAAAACAATGGACTTTTGACGTTTGACTCGTTGTTTCGCCGAGCGGCGACACATAAACCCTCGAAAAACAATTAAAGTGACAAGCGCACATCTACGTCGCGGAAATCAGTTTCGCGCTCGCGCACACCTACGCGCTCGCCTAACTGACCTCTGCAATCGACAAAAGAGAACGAAAAAATAAAAAAAAAAAGACGAGAAAGAAATAACGAAAACGTGCGGCCATTGCGTACACCCGCTCTCCAAAGTGCCGAAATCGAGCTGCAAAAACAATGTATAACGCCAGGCTAGCACAAAACAAGCGTAGCCAACGTAAGGGAGCTTTTTATTTTCCGAAGGTTACACACGTATACACCCCCGCGCAAAAATGAGTCTCTCGCGGGGGGTGGCGATATGCAACATCTCGGCGCGGCCGGCTCTGCTCCTGACAGCTTGGTGATTTAGTTTTCGCGAGTGCGCGTGTCATTCGCGCAGCGAGAGAGAGAGAGAATAGGTGTATGTATGTATACACTATATACGCGCCGTCGCCGTGGCACGTGTCATTGACACGCTCGGGGGAACTCGGCCGTGCCCGATACCGCCTGAAAACTTACGCTTTTTCGTCCGAAATTTCGACGTTTTTTCGGGGGGGCCGGATTTTTGCGAGCCGTTTGATGTGGCGAGACTCCCGGGCTTTCTTGCGAGGTTGGGAGAGTGGTGAAAGGGTTAATGCATGGGACAAAGCGAGAGAGGCTATTTTTTGCGCGCGCTGCTTTTGATACTTTGATTTTTCGACAAATTTTGCGTCGCCTAGCTGTCGGGCTTTTGAGGGCTTCCTTGCGAAGCTGTTCCCGGCGTGCATGTCAATTTTCCGTTGCGGAGGGGAGAGAGGGGAAAAAAGGGTCGTTGAATGACAATGGCGATGAATATTTTTGATCCTCTGTTTTCTCGAAAAAAGTTTTGCGCGATTGACCTGTCAGAAATTAAACATTCAAAGGTTTCGGGATTTTGAGAGTTTTTTCGTGTAACTGTACGAGCGGAATGCGAAATGAAGTGCGGTTAGGGGGAAAAAAGGTGATACTCTTACAGCTGGTATTAAAAATTCAGAAAAACTAGTTCATTTTTCTGGCAAACTTTACAAATTACATTTTTCTATTAAATCTTGTAACTGCAGACAAAGTGAATTTTCTTTCTTGACGTTTTGAAGTTAAGGAAACTTTTTCTTAACTTCGTTTTGAACATTTCGAAAGTACGAGTAAAAAAACGTTTCATTTCATCCGGAAAACTAGACCAATTTTTGGAGCATTGTTGCTGTGAATTGGACGTTTCCTCTTTTAAAAATAGATTCAATTTCCAGCGGTGACCGTATCTTTTTGAAATTTTGAACAATCGAGCATCGTGAAAACGTGAATCCAAGAATGCAATCAGGCCGGAAGAAAATTACGAAACATCGAATCTGAATTGATAAAATCAACAGACCTTCAAAAAACCTTTTCATTCAAATATCAAATTCAATAACCTTTTTATTACCCATTCGTTATTTCCAAATTCCCCTTCATTTTATTGTTAACACATTACCTCTTTCCATTCATTGATAACTAGTTTACCCTAATCCAAGCAAACGAAACTATTTCCTCACACCAAACGCTCCAGCAACGTTTTCCCGCTGGAAATTTTCCCTCCGCCTAAACGAAACCATCTTCTCATGGCGAAGGTCGGCGCCAGATTTCAAAATTCACGCGAGAACACATCAGCGAGCCAACTCCGAGCCGACTGTCGCAACGCGATCGGCGCCTCAGTTTTTCAGCGCGTGACTCAGGCGCCTCGTTCCGAAATCTTTTTTATCCGAAAACAATGCGCGCAATATAATAAGCCTTTCTTTCGTTTTATGCCTCATCTTCTTTCTCCGCGAAGCGCATACGGCTGACTAAAGTATTCTATTTATTCCTTTTTTGCGCAACGCCGAAAGAAAGCCGCGAGGCACTGACAAACAGATGATTCATACGAATTTTCGAGTTAATTTTTAAACGCGCGACGAGCTTGCGGAGCTGTGAGTAATGGCTCGAATCGAGCGCCCGGAAAAATGTAGTGTTACATTTGTAATTGTCACGAATATGCTAGTTAGGAATGATAAAGCGAATGCGGCTAAAAATGGAAATGTTTTATTGCGTTATCTGCTGATAACTAAATTAAGCTTCTAAAAATTGTGCTGATTAAAGCGCATTATAATTATAATAAAATCAATAACTCATTAACGTTTTTCGAATATACGTAATTTATGAAAATACCTCACCGCCGATCAATAATCCAAACTTTTTATCCCCCGCTCGTGCCATTAATTAATTAATTTTCGCATTAAAATATCCCCGCCCTATTAAATCATAACTAAAACCAGAACACCCCTAAAGAATGACTAATTTAAAACCCAGCCAAACAATACAAAAATCGACTCTCCACGAAGACACTCGCTGAATCAATCTCGAAGCAGCCTCGAAGCTCGCGCTTTCGAAAAATAATACGTAAATACAAGCGCGCTATTGATTAATACGCGCAGCCGGTCGCGCGGATAAAGAAATGTCGAATACACAGCGAAGCCAGACAATTTTATTAGACATTATTTTCTCGGGCATTAAATTTATACGACGGACGGGGGGAGGCTGAGGGGCAGGCTAAGAGAGGGAAATATTGGCGGGAGTTGCCGCTCTCGGAAAAGGAAACTTCGACGCAATTTTTTCGCCCGCGCCTCCTTCTCTTTTCTTTTGGCCGCGAATCGATCGCGGAGAGAGAGAGTCCGGACGCTTGGAATTTCCTTTCCGCGAGGAAGGGCTGTGCGAGAGGGGAAGAAACGAGGTGCGGGGGTGGAAAGGAAAATAAAGAGAGCGAAATTGTGAGGAGCGGAAAAGATTATGGGGTGGGAAGTGGAGACTCTTGTTAATTATATTGTACGGGATTGGGAATGAGAAAGAAGTTTGTTTATAACGAGTTCTTTTTTTTTTTTGAGTTGATCGAATGAATGAGACGGTGAAATTGTATTCTTTGAGCTCGAAGGGATGAGCAAATTTTATTTTAAATTATGATACGTCGATGGCTCTGAATGGAAAAGACTTATTTCTTGTGTAATAGTACTTATTTCTTGTGTATAGATGATAAGTTTTGTCTATTGGGAGCTGTCGTCATATTAGGAAAATATCATGAATAGTATTTTAAAATTATGATTGTAGCTGTGAACATTCAGTGTAGATTTAAGTTTTTATAAAACTGTAAAATTAGATCAAAGCATTTTTTAAATATATCTCACTTTTTTCAGTGATTTAACACGTGTGATAAAAGCAATCATGAAAATAAATCCAAGTCATATAGTGATTGAAGTGTGCTAATATTACCAGACTGGACATTAAAATACAATAACATATTATAAATAGTCAGCCATTACATCATCCGCAATTAGCCTAACTATAATTCCTGATAAACTTACATTGTGCGAAATCCGCACTAGCGTTAGAATTCCTCGAAACCATTTAGCTTTCAGATCATTATTCATCTTAATCAAAACATCGCTCAGTCCTCTAATCTAAATAAACGATAACGTTCAATTACCCCGTCTGTCAATCAGCAAACCAGTAAAACAGGATTTTCAAATCCGCCTCTAAACAAATCCGAACCTCCCGGCTCGCTAAAAATTTCTCAAGCCTCGCAAAGTTGCGCGCGCGGCTCGCAAAGATTAAGAAGAAAAAAAAACCCCGAGACGCGCCTATAAGAGGCAAGAAAACCCAGAGAGCCGGCCCACCTCTCCCCGGATAAAGGATAAAGGAGAATAAAGTAGACGCGGAGTATAAAGATTGCGCGATCTTGCAAATTTCTTTGCGCGACTCGATTTCACGGGGAAGTTTTTCAGCCTCTTACCCCCTCCACCCCCCCCTGCCTTAGAAAGCGCGCCCGGCACTTTTATACAAAACTTTTAACAAGTATTTTTCATTAAAATCGCGCTCCACCTCCCGCCCACGCGCCGGGGGAGGGAATGACGAGGAGGAAAATGGCAAAGCCCCGCGCGCTAACGATTCGCGACCTAATTAATCCGCGGGTCATTAGTTTTTATTTAATAAGCCCCCACCCCCGCCTAGCGGCGGTCGAAAAGGAGCTTCGCTCTCGCGCATACCTGCACTCGTCTATATAGGCACCTGGCCGCTTTTCCTTGCGCGAGAGCTGATAATTGGAAAACTCATTAACTGTTGTTTTGAGGGGGGGCGGCCGGGGTCCGGAAAAATTTTAATTAGAAATTGTTCGCGGGAAGAAAGGAAGTGATTTTTCACTCTCGCTCCCTCTCTCAGGCAACAGTCAAAATACAATTATCCGAGCCCGCCTCCATCCCCGAGAGCGCGGGCAAGTCTGGCCGAAGTTTTTTGCGCGCTGGACGGGAAAAGAACGGGGCTGGAGTTTTTTTAGCGGCCCCGGGATTAGTTCGATTTTAATTAATTTTTCAGCTGATTTTTGTTTCTTGGCTTTGCAGCCGAGCTGTTTTTCACCGAGGGGGATAGATATTGTGTTAATTCATGACTGGCCGTGCGATTTCAGCTTTCATAAAGAGGCTCGGCGCACTTTTAACGAGTGGAAATCTAGTTGCGCGGAGTGATAAATTGATTCGAAAGTGAAAAACTACAAAGTTTATGCGCGATTGCATGACTGGTAAGAATGTCGACTTGTGCTCTTAATATCGCTATTATTCTAAAAATAGGCGTTTTTAGAAAGTAAAAAAATTAAGGAGTGACCCTGCTGAAAACCAGAATCACGATATTTGTATACTTGCTGCGATTAGTGATTTCCAAGGGCGTGTAATTGATGATCTCGCGCGATCGATAAAATCAATAGGAATCCTGTCCGAGATAGCAAACACTGAGTCACAATCCTCAAATTCCTAGAAGCAGAGAATTTTTTTTAAGCGCGATCACTTGAGTAATTGTAAACAGTCGCATGTCAAGGGGCCGTGGGTAGCTGAAAATCGATGAGTTTGATGTATATAAAAAGTGGTATTGTACGTCATAAGCTTCGAAAATAGAACCACTTTCGACAATAAAAATGCTAATGAAGCCTCTCTGATCCATTTCAAAATTCCATCGGCTAAAAAATTAAATTAAAAAAACGTCTATTTAAGCGTACAACTAATTATAAACAAAAACCTATGCTAAAAAAACAATCACATTTGCGTCATGAAACGACTCAGCGATCGCATCGCTAAATACAATTACCTTAATTCGAATCCGCGTGAACCCAACCGAACTCTATCATAAAAAGCAAACCAATTACTCGCTCCCAAGAAAACAAGCCGACCTGCTAAAAGCACCCACATATCTCAAAGCTCTTCACTTTCGATTTTCCATTTCGAAAGCCCCACGCGGCTTTTGACTTTCAAAGGAACTAGCCGATAACGCCTCGATATCATCCCATGGCAAGATACCCCCTTTTTCATTTTCTCATCACCAGAGGATTCTCAAAGACAGCCGCGACGCCAATGTCTAGCCGTTTCGTCATCTTGACCAACCGCGAGCGAAATCGTCTTTCGCAATCTCCATCTCTCAGCTTCGACAAATACCAGACAGCGAGAAAAAGATCGCTGAATTTTCAACGATACAGCCAAGCGCGTTATCGCAATTTTCGCGAGCTCGCCTGACTCATTCTCCGATCGCCGGTCCTATACGCACGCGCGAGCAGGGGGGCTGTGTTTTTATTCTCGGGACGTTGAGAGTGTCGAAACTCGCGCGCGTAAACACGATAAATTTTTTTAATGCCGGCGCTTTTCTATTTCGCGTTCGGAAATTATATTTTTCGAACTCCCGCGTTTTTTGGCGTCGGAAAATTTTCGAAACGATATTGTTTTGTATCTCCCCCCTCTGCCGGCTTCCCGATTTTATTTTTATCGCGTGCGGCCGTGTACGTTTTTATCTTTTTTGAATGGTCTATTTGCGATCGGCCGATGAGAATCAATATTTGTCGAATCAAATTGAAGCGAGAGCGCGCGCGCGCGCCTCGCATTTGGAAAACACTGAGCTGGAATTTGATAAATTTTTATCGGTCAAACGAATATTAAAAATTTTCCCTCCCGTCGCGCGGCGTGGATGAAAAAAAAAATAAAAGATGAGAGCGAGTCATCGCGCGAGAAAAAAGCGGGTCGATAACGCGGCCCGACAAAAAAAGTTATCTCTTCAAAATTTATATATGTATACACATAGACTCGGCCGAAAACAATTCCGAGAAGCTACGGGCGGCTGATTTTTAATATTGCGCGCCGGTTCCCTCTCTTTCTGTTTCGATTCGTCAAAGGATACTTACTATAACCACGGAGAGTCTCGCGGAGAGGGGCACAGTAGCACAGTGTTTGCGAAATTTCCGCTTCGCCGGAGAAGTGGAATTTTTAATTTCTCAAAAAAACGGAGCTGAATAAAAAAAGAGAGACCGCAAGGAGGACCGGCGCGCGGTCAAATCGAACTCGTGAATTTCTTTCTCGGGGATTGTTTTCGAGGCTCTTTGTAATCTGCGCGTCGAATCGGCGCACCTGATGTAGCTAGACGAAAAAACGTAATCGAAAAATAGATGAGTGATTGCCGAGGATTAAGTTCGTAAGGAGAATCGATTATGAAAGTTATATAATTTGAGGAGACTAATGCGTACTTTGATAGCGTCGGTTTTGGCTAAATAAGGAAAAAGTAGAGGCTAGCGTGTTAGTAGTGCGTTAATAAATTTACGGCCTATCTCCGAGCATTAATTTTTTGAGAAAATAAAGAACGGGTTAAATAGACGCGCAAAAGTGGCCGACGAAAATTCTGATACTTTGTTAGAGGCGGTGTACTGTGATGCGTGACTTTGAATTTATGGGCGGTGCTGACTCATTAATTCTTCTTCTTTTTCTTAGACGGCGTAGGAAATTTTCCAAAATCCGTTTTTGCTATTACGTAAATAGATAAAATTTTTAGCTCGTACCTATCGTAGATTTTATCGTAGCGTGTGTAAATTTTTTTTTATAGATAAAAAACATTAATTTCCATGAATTCATGAATTTAAACCTTGATAAATATAATAATAATCTTATCAACGGAATTGTATTACTACGCGGATTTTTTTTCTAATCTACTTCGTTTTTTTGTGTTACACTTTATATATAGAACACTCAAATACGTATAAAGAGTTAATTTTGTTTTCCTCTATTGAAATAAAATTCTAGGAATGAAACCTTTATTTTTATTACAAAATAAAATTAAGATTAATACTCATCAAGATTATTTTCTTGATATATTGTTGACCTTAATTTGGATTAATCTGTATGATGAATTGAAGTAGTACATAATTTTTATTTGAGAAAATGTAACGATTATTTGAGAGTAAGCTTAACGATATATTTTAAAACACGTCTATTGACTAATATTTACAAATAAATTTTAGATATCTCAACTATCCTCATAAGCTTCCATAAATCTGTCAATATACACACTTTAAACTGTGTTTTATGACATTTCAAAATCCATTGATTTTACGTTAAACCAACCTTACTCTAATTAACACCTCGAATCAATCGCGCTAAAACAATAAAAGAATCATCATTACTCCTCCAAACGAAAAGCGAGCACCGAGTTTAAAGATTTATTTACATCGAGCTCGCCGGCAATTGTGCAACAACGTTTCGAATCTCAAGACCGATAAGGAAACTTTTTCTCTCTCACCGCTTCATTTCCAAACGACATCGTTTATTGAAATTCTTCCCGAGAGATATATCCAAACTCGAGCTCGAAAAGAAAAACAAGAACACACATGCGCACCGGCCTCGTATATATAACCGCCCGAGCCAAAAATAACCTTCTCAAAACTCAGTCCGCCGCTACGTCATGAAAAAATTCCCAAAACCGAAAGCGCCTTATAAACTGCCCATTCGCCGGCTCATTAAAAACCATTCCGAATAATAACACGGCTCTCCGTGTTCGCGGCGGGAGATACGAAAACCGATAATAACAACTCAAAAAGAAGAAGCGAGGAACAACGGAACTGTCTTCGTGTGTGTGTGTACGTAGGGAAAAATGTGAACGTCACAGTGCCGGCAGCTCTCGCATATTTCGATAAAAATATCCCGTCGGCTTATTAGTCTCGAATAACCGGCTCGGCCGGCTCTCCATTCATTTCTTCTCCGGCTCGCCGGTGCGTACATGCTACCACCTCTCTCGCCTCGTCTTGAGCGCAAACAAGATAATCTAGCGATCCGCCGGGCCGTATGGTATCTATCGTATACGGGGCATATAGCAGGCGAGAGTCAAAACACGGAACGTAGCCGCGACGTTTTCCACTCAAGGTTGTGGGTTAGTCGGTCATAAAATCGCGAGGTGGGCTCGACTAGTCTCTCTCTCTGATTATTCATGCGGGAAGCGATGATTGTGCCCAGAAACGATTGAGTTACGTATATCACTACCTCTGTCAATTTTTCCATAGAGTGAAACCTTCTGAGCGGCTAGAGCAGCGCGCTGCAACACCGGCCACGCGGTCAGCAAACCTCGTGTATAGGTCAGGCTTCTCGGCGTGTATAACCTGTATGAATGTGTCGCTGAGTATATATATATATGTAGACGCGCGGAGATAGCATATATACACGAAGGCCGGCGTGCGTGTATTACAGAGGGGAAAAAAAGAGCGGAGGAACGCGGCGGCGCCGTGCTGCTGTATCGTGCGTCTCGCTCTATCGTAGCGCGCGCCACTGAATGGAACGCAGGCGAGAGGGGGCAGAGAAAGAGAGAGAGAGAGAGAGAGAGAGGCAGCGTTGGGTCAATGAGTGTGAAAGAGATGCACGTGTGCGTGGATTCGTGCGTAAGAGGGGAGGGGGCTCAAAGCTGAATGAGTTGTGGAGGTGCGAGAGAGAGAGACGGAGGTGTGTGAGGCTGGGTGTACAGGATGGACACGGGGGAGTGGGTCTTTTTTTGGGAGGTTGGCTGTTGGAGCGATGGGTTGTTTGGATTTTTTTGTAAGTTTTTGGTTGTGTAATGGGTTTGGTTTCTGGTTTAGCTTTGTTAGTGAGGTGATATGTGCGGAAAAGTAGTTTTAGTGGTGACTGATGTGGTGTTTGGGGAGAGACGCTTTTTGGAGATAGTCTTACTGAACCGTCTTGTTCTACTTAAAATTAGATGGACAATAGAATAAAATGTTTGTTGTGAAAATAATGTGTGGCGTTGTTTTGACTTTTTATTTCCTGGTTCTTATAATTTTTTAACTATTTGTGCTTTGTTCTGCTTAAAATAAATTTTTGGCCAGGTGACTAAAAGAGGTATATTTTTAGAACGATTATATTATAGCTCAATAAAACTAATGAAAATTGGAAAAGTCCAAGCTGATTATATTTTAATTTGGATTTTTAACTGATTTGTAAAATATTCATATAAATTTAAGTTACTTATTGATAAACAATATTGTTAAACAGTATCAAAATTGCAAAATTGTGTTTCTATCAGATTTTTATGATTTTGACGGCGTTACAATCATTTTAACTCTGCCTTAGACGCCGAGGAAAATACAAAAATCTACAAGTATTTAGGAAATTTTACTTTGTACTATTTTGTTCGATAACCGTACACCTAAAACATCGATTTGAAACCGAAAATATTTTCTGTTTTTTTTCAACGCACTACCGGCGAAGTCTCCCTCTCTGCGAGAGCTACACATTACCCCCACCTAACAGTATACACGCAAATATCTTTTTCACTCAGGTAAAAAGCAATCAAAATCTGCTTCGGGGTCATTAAGGGATACGTACGCATTATTTTTAGTATAATGAGAAAAAAATTATTTCCCCTATTTTAAGTTTTGTTCGACCCTATATTTTTACAATAAGCGCTACTTGTATTTATCTCGAAATTCTGGGCAATCATGAATAATAATAAAAATTATGTTAAAATAATTTTATTAACATCAGTTCTGTCCGTAACAAACTCATTCAATTGTATTAAATTTTCATTATTTAGAAAACTTTTCGATACGCAAGCATGTATCATTTAACGGATAATCAAATAATTATGCTTAAATTATTTCGATGGTGTACTTGGCTTTATTTTTTTCGAGATCGTATTAATTGATTAAAATGTCAAAAAGAAAAGAAATATTTAAAATTTTGAATTCTTATTTCGTATCTTTCGTCCTTATTCAGAAAAATTTTGGATGATTTGTATAGCAGTATTTAGTACATCAATTTCCATGTGCATAGTAAAGAGGGTTTCTTAACGAGAATATGACAACCCAGTTTTTAGCATTTAATATTTTCAATTTTCAGAAAATTTTTCAATTTCAAGTAATTATTTCCATGAAGAATTATTAAGAGATGCTGAGACATTTTAAAAAAATTGAAAAATAAATAAAAAAGAGATTTCCGCATTCTCTATGACAAGAAGGGTTTTATCATCTTGGAGAACAAAGAAGATGCAATTCCAAGTTATTAAGCTGATCTCAATTCAATTCTTATCTGGTATTAAAAGATAAGATGCAATCATGATTTCACTTTGGATTTTCAATTAAGTTGCCTTGTAACTTTTAATTGCAGCGACAATTATCTCAAATTTTGAATCACCTCACACTATTGTATTCATTTTTCCAAAACCGAGCAAAGCAGAATGGAAATGAATTTCGAAAAAGTGCAATCCACTTAAAAAACGAGCTCTAGCTAGCTAATGTTTTTTCAAGCACTTACGAAAGCTTTGTAAAGTTTATAAATATTCAAAAATTCACCTGATAAAATGCGATTTCATAAATTGAGCGAGCATTTTTAAATACAATGGAGCAGCGAAATACTGCAGTAAAGTGCATTTTACAATTGTGGCAAAAGGAAAATTATTCCTGGCGCTGTTTTATGCGTAATAGGCCCACTTAAACACATCGAGTCTTTTTCCAAGGCTTGAAATGCTAACGCTCTTTCATTTTCATTTTTGCGTATTTATATTTTCCAGAATAGCTTTTCCTTATCATTGTGTAGGTGCCATTAGAAAAAACTATAAAAGCACCAAGTCATGCGAGTACATAATTAATTTTTGCGGCCTTTTCGATACGTTCAATCGGTAAAAAACACGTAAAAAATCTAAATTTTGCTTATCACCTATCAGCAAAATATTATTATTAAATCTCATTGTTGTAATTTTAAGACCTACGTAAGACATTACAAAATTCAAGATAGATAAAATCTTTAAAACTTAAGAAAATCACATTAGTACAAAACTGTCAGCAATGTATCTCAGCACAAAGCCTCCAAAACCATTCGTATATACCCAGCTCACACATCAAATAAATCTCAATAACTCAATACAAATGGCCGTTCCAAAAAGCAGCCTCAAAAGCAGCAAACTACCTCGCACTCCGAAAATTGCCTCAAAAGCCACAAAACGAACAGCCGGGCCGGGCTTGCAGAATAGCGCTCGAAAACCACAAGGCTCATCTTGAAAACGCAACAAGTTTTCAATAACGCGCGAGTGCAGCGTGCGCGCGCTTCGCGCCCCGCAAAAAAAGAGAGAGGAGGAGAGAGCAAAACAGAGAACGATCCAGATATGTATATATATGTATACACATATATATATATATATATATATGTATATAAAAGAGAGTAGTCAGCGAGCGAGCGAGCGAGCGAGAGAAAAAGAGCGCGATGAATGAGCGAGAGAGAGCAGGAGGGGGATGCGTGAGAATGGAGAAGGCAGAGCCGCAGCGTGCATGTATGCGTCTCTCTTTCTCTTGCGGAGACGGAATCAACAACCTAGGAGGCAGCCGCGGACTCTTAGCGTTCCTTGCCCCGGCGCGTAGGGTATGCCAAGTGCCTGCGCTGCATATAAGGTGCGTTTGCAATCCGACGCGATGTTGGAGCGAGCGCGCGGAGTATTTTGAAAATAGTTGATAGGATGCGTTTTTAATTTGTCAATTTGGCATTTCTTTTGCGGGAATTGATGTTTCATAATTTACGTCTATTTCGAATGATTATGGTAATGTTGTTTTCGGAAATGCTGCTCGGGAAAGACTCGGCGATTTTCATTGCTATTTGAATTTGTAATTGCTTTTAAAATTTTTATGACACAAGCTGCCATGAATTTCCAATTCCCATTGTGTCGGCCGAATTAAACATGCGCACTTATACTTACCGGCAACAAATTGATTAATTAATCGACTCCGATGTTTTTCCGCTCGTTATCCAACTCTCACAATCTCAACCCATAAATCAAGACACACTCGTCAATACCAAAACTAACCCTCCATCCCCTTCAGCTCTAACACCACTCAAGCCCCGAAAGCCTCGACATTCCAACCAGCATCCATCACACTTCAATCAAGCGATCCCATGCAGAAGCAGCCTAACGCTCCTCGAGCTCACTCGGCTCTTATTACGGGCATGCGTCTGCCGCGCGCGCGCGCGCACACAGCTCGTGTATGCCTTCGTAACAGCAGTACTGCATTGTTGTCGCGCGATGTGTTTACGCGCGCGCTCCGTGCGGAGGGGGATTTGCGTGTGCATCAAGTGCAGCTGCCGGCTCTCTCCGGACACGTTTTGCGTATTTACGGTTAATTCGCGCGCGAGTGGAACCGGTTGGCTTCTGCCGTTTGATGACCTTTTTTGGATGAGGAATTTGAGGTTTGATGGCTTTGTTGATCCTGGGATATCGAGCGACTTTTTTCCTCTTAGATTCGCGGAGAGGTATTTTCGGTGCGATCGATGTTTATTGGGCTTTGGAGGAGGAAGTCGGAGCTTTTAGAATCGCGCTGGAAATGAGATTCTAAAGTTCTTAGGTCGTTTAACCCGTATAAATATTAAATACGATGACATCCTTATTACATCAAGGCAGACTTTATTAAATTATCAAAACTTTGAGCGCTCGGCTAATTCGATCTTGTTGACTATTCCGCCGATTCATATATTCAATTTCACATCTTTGTATTATTGCGCGGTGATTTCAAGTACGAAGCCAAAGCCGCGGCGAGGCAAGAACCAATCGTTAAAGTCTTCCGCATCAGCGATTTATGAAAGCGTTTGCTCAAGATATCTTTGCAAGAAAAGCGTCCCAATATTTAATTTCTCCCCATAATTACAAACAAAATCCCAACTATCACAGCCATAAATCTCGCAATTTTACAATATTTATTTCGATAACGCCTCGCTTAACAACTCCCGTAATCGTCCCCCCGACATCTGCCGCACTCGGAATGCGCCAGCGAAACCTAGAAGCGTAAATAAATGTTCAAACAGCCGTTCTCGAAAGATTGCAATATCGCTTTTTCATTATTATTAATAATAGCCTAACTGTACCTCCCTCCCGTAATTAAAGCCTTAATGAATAATGCAGCAAAAGGAAAATCGCACAAATGACTATACGCGCCCGTCCCGTTAGCGTAGCATAAAAGCATAAATTCCTCCGCGCGGAAAAACCTTGCACGCACTCGCAAAATTTTCTCACCAGCTTAACATCTCCGTATCAATGAGCGCGACATTGCATCCGTATAGAATAAAATAAACGAGCGAAGGGCCGGTGAATAAAGCGAAGAAGGTAAAGAGGCGAGCGGGCGAATAAAAGCTCATGGCCCGCGGGGGGAAAGAGAGAGAGAGAGAGGAGCCAGCGCGCGGGAAATTCAATTTCGAGCGCCAGCGGAGGAGCTCGCTCCGCGCTTTATCGCGTTACGATCCGGCTCTGCGCGATGTTTACACTTGTTTCGGCGCGACGGATTTGCGGATTGCGAAGGTGCTGGGATATTGGTTTTTGAGCGCTTTTTTTTTTCGTGGTTGGAAGAGTGCTAATTGATTAGCCGTATTTGGAGCGATTTTTTTTTTGTAACGGTGCGCGGGAGGAATTAACGGTTGGAACGAAAAATGATAGGATCGTGGCTTGAGTTTGCAGGCGAGAATTATTAAATAATTAGCATGAACATAATAATTCAAATTTTCTTAGTTCTTGCGCGCTTTAATTTATTGTTCCGTTCTAGAAAATCCGCTGATGCCATTTGAGAAAGCGTCCTATATATAATATGGGAAAAAGTTTCTTATATCGCCTGAGAATTCGCTTCGAATGCAGGAACTGAAAAACAATGGGCATGTACGCCCGCCGGTTGCCAAGGAAAATGTAAAATCTATCAATTTTTTTGCGCCGCCCGAGAACAATAAGTCATTCCTTGAAGTAGTTTTAGAATTACTTTACAGAATTTCGCTTATTTTAAAAGCCAGAGCTAACAGCGCAATGAACTACTGGATTTTAATAGATTTTTGCAGAAAACAATAACCATTGAGATTCGGTGGAGAATAGAGATACAAGTTTTACTGTGTACTTTAAACAAACAACCTTTTCTATCTTTTATTACTCTACCCTCGTACCCAGCTCTCCTACTTTAACTAGTTAGAAGAAATATTTCTCAAATTCCTTTCACAAAAACGATACACATTAAATCTCAGCATCGACCTCTCCTTTCCCAAACTATTCCTCCTCTTTTTAAAACTAAACCTTAATCCTCCAACCTCACCCACACACAGCCTCTCGCATCAAAACAAAAAGCCTCGCCTAAACGACCTTCATCCCATACCCCCAGCAATCCACACCAATTCCCTCCACCCCCGAAAAAAGCAACCTTTCCCCCTCCCTCTCCCTCTCGTACCCTCATTCATCGGTCTTTAAATCGCAGCACACCAGAGAGAGAGAGCTCAGCGCGCATGCAAGCTCTCTCACGCGGTGCATCGGCCTGGCGCGTGTGAGACCTTTCGCAATTAGCGAGCGAGCGCGGGGCCGCGGGGGCTTTTCACGGTTGCGCTCAAATTGCGCGCGTATATACGGCCATGTACGGGCGGGAACGCTCAAGTGCATGTGTGCATATAGTGCCGAGGTTGCGCGCCAAAGCGGATGCGCGCCGAGAGTTTTTACTATGTGGAACGAAGACAGAGGGATTTTTTTTCTTTCTTTTTTCTTTTAAACCTGCGCATGGGGATCGGCTTGATGCTTTGCCGTTTTTGGTGAATTACGGGCTGCGGGGCTTTATCAGAAGTGTGAGTTGTTTGTCGGATTGCTCTTGTCGTGTAATCAAGGGGATGGGGCTCTTGAAGTAGGTAATGGCCGGCTCGGGTCGGACGCTCATTTATCATAGGAATATGAGAAGAAAATTATTTTGAAAATCATTTTTTCGGGCAGGGGAAATTGTGAGTAATGAGCCTGCCCGTATAGTTTTGAGTTACCTTAGTTAATGCTCGTTTTCTCGCAGATTATGATAGAGGGTTTATCTGGTGAAACTTTATGTACAGGTTTTATAATGTGTAATTTTAATTATAAATTACTCTCGGGTAGATAAACTCTGTATTTCCATTTGTTAATCTTCCAAAGAAATTGATTTATTCATAATATTGTAAAAGTATTTGCATACCGTAAACTTTCGTCAAAGCCTTATAATAATAGTCGAGCAAAGAAAAAGGAAGTCAGCCAAAAAACAAAGAGTTCGAAAGAAAAAAGACCAGCCTCGCGCAGGATCTAAAACTTGGCATTTTGAACAAAGTCATTTTCCCGTTCCGCGTGCATTATTCATGGGGGCGAATATTTTAAAACACTTCAAAAACTTGGGCGTCGCGCCGCGAAAACAGGCCCGCCCCGGCATTAAAAATCATCCGCCGACAAGCCGCCACAAGTCAGCTCTCGAAAACATTTTTTTCCTGCCCTCCCCCCTCGAGAAAACTTAATGACCCGAGCGCTTCCTTCCTTTATTTTTGCCGTTTTGAATTTAAGAGCCGCGCTCGATCAACCGGCCACTGATTTCGAGGAACACATCCCCCGCGACGGTAGAGATGCAAAAGAAAGAGAGAGAGAGAGTCGGCGAACCGTGAAAGAATGTCCTGTGAGAGAGCAGAGCAGAGCCGGTGGCTGCGAGAGCGCGCGTCTCGTTTCAGCGAGAACCTGTTGATTTTCAGCGTTTCGGGCCGCGCGTACAGCGTCACACGCTCGCGCAGTCAGCGAGCTCGGTGCCGGCGTCGAGCGATTCTTCTTTTTTTTTTTGGCTCTTTGTGGAGAGAGTGAGGTCGTTGGCGGCAGAACGATGCGCGATTGTGCTAGTTTCGCGGCGGGATTTCTGCCTTTGTTGGGATTGTTTAATTCTGCTGATTGTTTTTAAGAGTTGTGATGAGTTTATGATGAATGAATAATATTGAAATTTTTTAATTATCATGTGTATTTATTAGCGACAGGGCTGGTTTTTAATTTTAATAAAATTTTATGTCTGATAATTTATCTGTAATTACTTAATTCAAGTACACAGGGTCATTGTATAAATTTTAATTATCTCGATTTTCCGAAAGTTAGTAATCAGTAAGTAAATTCTATTTTTACTCTTTCTAACCCTTCCGCCCTTGAATTATGTACGGCGGGCGTATATTTTGACCGAGCTAGCCCCTGGCTTTTTGCGCCGGCGGGTTAAATGATGATGTAGGGTGTAAGTCGCGCTATGGTTCCCCTTTTAGGACTGTAGAAATCGGCTATTCCCATGAGCATCTTCCATTACTATAAAAGGAAAAAGTTCAACTATAAATAGGGAAGGGCGAAAAAAGGGTCTTTCTAGTTGTCTCGAGTCGTGAAAAATGTGTATAAAAAAAATTTCAAACGCAGCCTTTATTTTGCAAAGCTCTACTTCAAAAATTATTATAACGCTAAAAATATCCACATTCGAGTGGCCATAAAAATATTTTATTGCATAGATAGACGCGCGCTCCCTTAAATTTTCATGCCCTCCTGGAAAATAAAATTCTTTTCAAATAATAAAAAATTTATTAATGCTATGAACTTAGAACAGAATCTATGTTATAAAAAAATTTCCATTTAATAGTAAAAAGTGTACTTTCTTATAAATGTTTAACATCCTATAGCTCGTATAAATTTTAATTAAACCAATAGTAATTTTAAAACCTATGAATTTGCAAACTTAGCATATAGAATCCTCTAAATTTAGTACGCTGTGGTTCCTAAAAGTTTAAAACGTGTTTTTATCAGCCTATCTCGGAAACTACATTTTAATCGCAAGACTGTTTTTTCGAGGAAGTAAAAGTGTTACGCGATTGACGTCATAGTTTCATTAAATCGGCCCACATCTTTTCCACGGTTCTTTATTTGTTAAAAAAAATTGCTCTTACAGTTAAATAATATGTGCTTATTTGGAAAAAGATACATATTTTGATGTAGAATAAAAAGATATATATACATATATCTCGTTTCAAGAAATTTTTGCATGTAAGAGTGGAATTTTAATTTGAAAAGATATCAAATTGATGCGTCATATCTGTGGAAAGTTTCATGAGTCGACGAATAGAAATATACCAAGGCGAAATAATTAGAAAATCGAAAATTCATTTTACAAAGTGGCAGCAATTAACGTATATTATAACAATATACTCTCTTATTCTCGTAAAACATCATTAAAATTATAATCCAAATTTAATCAATACGTTCAACAACTCAACGCTGTACAACTCTGAATTTTCAAATTAAAACACTATCTAACCCACTATCAGCTAAATTATCTTTCAAAACAAGCGACAATAAAATAAACCAAGCCTAAATTTTTCCATAAAAACTCCATCGATCCACGTAACTCACCACACACACAACACACAAAACTCAATATACCTTCCTCAGCAGAACCATCAGCTTCCCGCATCAGCGCTCGAGTTCCCGGCTCGCAGCTCGCGCCGCGATCGAAGCGTCATCGGCATGCAAAGCACGCGGGTGCGAGTTTGTTTTGATGCTGCGCTCGCGCGAGCTTCAGAAAAAGAGACATACAGCACAAGCCTTCTCTCTCTCTCTCTCTCTCTGCCTCGCCTCGATCATTAACTCCCTACCCCCTCTCCATAATATGACAAGACAGTCCTCTCTCTCTCTCTCTCATTCTCGTATATACGCGAGTGAGTGTATATATACGCGCTCCTATCGTCGCCGGTTGGGTTAGGTTAGTGTAACCCCGGCGCGTTCTTTCGATCGCTCGGCGGAGCGAGCGAGCGAGCAGGCTTGGGTTCGACGCTCCGAAGGAGCGCGCGAGAACTTCCGGTGTGCCGGCAATCCGCAGCGGCGGCGATGCGCTTTTTATCCGGCGCTCTATCTGAATATCGCGCGGGGAATGCAGGCCGGATACGCGTCTGCGTGTCTTTATTATTGCGAACTTGCGGGGAAAGGTATTCGGGTCATGTGAGAGAGAGGTTTGATGGTGGGAGATGGTTTGATATGGGAGGATGTTAGGATTTTGGAAGTTTTTTGAAATTTCGAGAAATTATTGTTTGATTGGAGGTGTTTTATCTTCTAATCTTGGTTTAGAAATCGCTGATAAATAATTCAGCCATGCGTTTCTAAATTTTATCAATTTACTTTTATTATCCCGAGTTGATGTACCAAAGTATCATTTTTACAATTTGTTTCTTTATATAAATTTTTGTGCAATGATGCGAAATGAATAATTATCTATCAGGTTAAGATTCTCTGTACAGTACGTCCCGGTACTCATGACGTAACTATTGCGTGTGGTTATAGTGTATATAACACTTTGAAGAGTATCAGCACGTCGGATCATGTATACTCGGAATTTTTCTTGGAAAATAATTTCTTGTTGCTTTTCTATCAACAGCAGCAATTATTTAAAACGCCTTCCCATTACCCGTAAAATTATAATAATTTCTATTCCACTAATGGTTTAAATCAACATTTGTTGATTAACAATTTGTTTGTTTTAATCTTTTTAAATTGAGCATATCAAGAGAGCAAAATCAAAATACAGTTAATGGAATTTTTCTAAGCAAGCGCGTATATACGGTAATGTACCCTTTTTAAATGCACAACAAACGCAATTATCCTTATGATATGTACAAAATTGCGTTCGACAAACCATAACGGACTGGAATATTATATTTTTTATAATATACAGTCGAGTTTAATTATAATAATGCAGAACTGTACAAAAGAGCGGCTGGGGCAATCTGGCAAATTATTGGCCATGATTTTTTAAAATCAACTGCTGTGAAATTTAACTCGGATGAAGTCATTTCTCATTATAATAAAGGCAAGATATTACCAGCAGGCTCTCGTAAAGTTTGTAATGCTGAAATATTACTCCAGCTTAGTTAGGAGTGAGAAATCGCTTTTTTTATTTTATTTTCGCAATCTTCCGACGCTGGAACTTTAAGTAAGAATTGCAATAACTTTGCTAATAATTAAACTTTAAAATAACAAAAACTTTGACAGTAGTACTGCTTATTTTGGCAAACGTACTAAAGCCACGTTGGTAACAATTTAAAATGCCCGCATGCAATGAAAAAATTAAATAAATTACAAGAACACTTAAGTTAGTTACAGCGTTTAAAAAAATGATGTACGCATCAGCAGAATTTGAAGTAACTGTAAATGCTTATTTTGCTAAAACAACCAGCAAACAATCCTTAACAAAAAAAAAATGTTTAAAAAAAACTTTAATTAAAATATATTTCTACAAACTCATACTTCTTGTGCAAAACTGCTTCTTGCGAGGCGAACTCGTGAAGTTGCAGCTTTAATGCGCGTTTCGCGTGCAAACCGACCAATCCGCGGCTCGAAAAAAGCCAAAGCGGAAAACCCGTCATATTTTGCAATTGGACGCGCTCGAAAATTCCAAAGCGCTGTAATTTCGCTGGCCGCTGCAGCGCTTAAAAATTTTCCGAGTCACTGTGACTTTCATCCTCGCTCTTTAAATCGCAACAGCGCGAAGAATGGCCGTCCTTCATCGGATTATACCCCGCTGCAATGGACAAAAGTCAACATCCTCTTTCCTTCTCTAGCCTCTTGTCTCTATTTCTCGCGGGCTTTTTGCTCTTTGCTCTCCTCTTTCGTGTTTCAACTTTGAGCGCCCTTAATTAAGGGGAATTTTGCAGGAAAAAATCGACGTCCTTCGCGAGATTCCTTAAATTTTTAATTGGACAAATCTGAACATTTTTTGTTGAAGAGATGTAATTGTGGATGCTTATGAATAGACAAGGCGGATGGTTGTGAAACGCTAAAGTTTTTATGCGAAATGGTTGTTTGCATTTTAATTGCGCAGTTTTGGATAATTATTTTAAGAGATTGTTGATTTTTGCAATGAATAATAAAATGATTTTTAAGCAGTGAATTAAACCTTTACGAATATATGTTATTTGTAGTTTGAAATGTTTATCGTTATTTTAACATTTAATCATAAATCTAATTGTTATCTTTCTTTCTGTTTCAGGTGAGTTGCATTCATTATTCTTGTAATCTTTGACACGTGAGTTGAAGCATTCTAAATTTTTACTATATACATAGATAGGTTTGCGAAGCAAAAACGTATGATTTATACAGCATTAATATTTACATTGATGCTAATTTGAAGTTTAATTAAATTAGTTTAACACTTATAAGATTGAAGCGACTTTTTGCAAAGCAAGTTTTGTTTACTTCAAGATATTCTCAAAGCACGTCAGAAAACAGAGCAGTGGTCAAAACCGGTTCAGCCACCTCGTTGAAGTTAATTGCATGTTTTGCTTACATGGTAGATACGCTGGGTACAATTACCTTACATGTAATTTTAACTTCAAGCTCAAAGACACTGCAAAAATAAAATATTAGCGCGACTAAATTTAGTGTTAAAAAATGACTAAATGCAAAATTGCCTCGCTGTTACCAAATCAGTTAAAACACACTCGGCTCGGAACATTAAAATCGTCGCTGCCGATTTGCATTGTTCCGCGCGTTGACACGCGTTATTTTCGCTTCAGACTCAATAACAGTAATTACCGTGTCATTCCAAAAACCAAGTTTTTACCCGCGGCTGGTAGGAACCTAACTGCACATTATAAATTGACGAGTTCATACAGATTCTCATTACCCGATCGTTCCCCCATTAAATCGTTAAACATCTAATACCGGCGCAATCAGCGCGGCTAAACATTCCACTTTGCACAGTAAAGACTCTATTATTTCTCCAAATAATTAAAAGCCAACGTTCTCCAGCTGCATCGCGTTACAAGAGCCCGGCCTGAAAAGAGTTAACTCTCGGCAGATTTAAAAAACATCCGGCAACGTTTCTCTTTCTTCTTCTGCTCTCTGTCTGTCTGTCGAAACGGCCGGTAACGAACTATCATTAACATCATTAACCGCGAACGAGTTTCTTCCATTGCCAAGATCGGCCGAGCTTGCATTCTAATGAAATTATCAAAGTTTATCTTTGCAAAAAGCGCCTCGCAGACTAAATACGCCGTCTCTCTGGCAAAAAATCATCTATCCGCGGGCGAGTTTCTCGTGTACTCCAATAAAGCCGCTTTTCCTTTTTCCACCCACTCTGGCCCCCACTTTGCTTCTTTATACCGGCCTTTGGCCAGAGGGAGAGAAAATTATCATTTTCGAAAAGCAATGAGCGTTATTACGTTTACGCCGGGGCAGTTATCTTTTACGATTCAATTCGAATAAACGCGATAATGGTTCATTTCTCGGCCGCGCGCGCGGCCTGCCAGGATAGGTATATACACAGAGCGCCGCGAGGAGGCTATATCCTCCCGGAGCAAAAAGTCGCCGAGCGCAAAATAGAACGACGTGGGGAAGAAAGAAAGGAGCAGCCGCAAGAGAGCTCTACTAAGCGCGTCGAGAAACTCACGGAGGGAGAATTCCGCGCGTTTCTCTGGTCAAGGACCGAAGTTCCTTGAGAAGCGCTCGCTCTTCCCCCTCTACGCCTCTGTCTTCTCCCCACCCTTCGCCCTTTTTTCTCTCTCTCTCCGGCTCTCTCTCTCGTCAGTTTCGTATATACGCGCCTTTTTTTCTCTCTCTGCAGCACACGTGTGTGCGAGAGTACGTGTCGCCACCTGTCGCACCGCGAGGATGAAGGGCCACGCTGTAATGCCGTTGTTTACCTCGAGCGCGTATGTATGTATGTAGGAGAGAAAGTGAGCGTTTGTGTGTGCGCGCAGGCGCGCGCGCTGCAGCGCAAAAGGGTGCTCTTTCTCTCGGCGGCAGTGCCGATGTCGATGGCTCGTTTATGAGCCTGGAATGCGACCTTTTTCGAGCGGCTGCGCATGGAGTATGCAAGCGTAAGAGAGAATGGGGGGGATGGGAGATCGACGGTTTAACGCTGCGGCTCTCTGATGGCTGGCGTCTCTTGGCCGATTGTTTTGCCGCGGGCTTATTGTGCTGGTTTATCGTTAAAAACGCGATTGCTTTGGTTTTAGGGCTTTTTTTTTATGGGTAGGTTTGGTAAAGTGTAATTATATGACTTAATTTGTGAGACGGATCAGCTGGAGTAAATCGTAACGTAGATTTCTCAATTCTTTGTATAGCCAATAAGTTACAATTTATGCTGCTATAATCAATTATTGTAAAGCTTGTTGAAATAAAAGACGCAGCAGAGGGATTACAGTACATATCTACCCATAACAGTACCCGCATCTACTCACGAGTCCTTTTTTCAATACCTTTAAAATTTTACAATTGTGCAATTCGATAATCCCATCGATTTCTCCACACTCGCAGAACACCCATCAGCAATAATCATCCGGCGAGCTCTCGACAAAGGCGTACTTAAAATTTTTACCGCCGTCTCTTATTACACGAAAATTTTGAGTTCTCCTCTCCCATCTCTCACGGCCAGTTACACACAAAACTCCACGCGCGTTTCAAAGGGAAATAATCATTTGCATTACAGTCGACTGGCGTGCACATGCGCACACTCGCAAAAAAAAAAAGAAAGGAAAAGAAACATAGGTATACACACGCGCGGATCGAGCAAAGAGGAGAAAACGAGTATCGCTGAGATATTGCTTGTCTTCCTCCGGCGTACTTCAGCGCGGAAATAATCTGCATTGATTCGACTCTTCCGTCTCGCTTGCTTCGCCCTCTCTCTCTCTCTCGCGCGCCGGCGAAGTCGAACTTCGTGCTTTTTCCGCTCGACTACTTTCCGATTCCCTTTTAAAACGAGCTCCGCGAGCAGAGAGAGCGAGGATAGAGCCGGCAGGGCGCGCACTTCGAGCCGGTAATCCAATTGTTTACAAAAGCACTCAATTTGCCCGTACATACTTTATTTCTCGGGCTGATGAGCGACCTTCGATGGAAAACAATAACTAACGACGTTATTTTTATGCCGATTGTTCAGCGAGTGATAATATTGCTGCGACTTTTGTTTTAAGGTTGGCTGGTTTTGTAAGGATTAATGATTGATTCTTCTTGTGCATGATTAATTTGAGTTTTTAAATATTTAAGCTTGGTTGCTTTTATTGTAGAGCAGTGTGCAATCTGTAATTGTTCTGCAGGTTTACTGAATCAATATTAATTTTACATATTTAAAATACTACATAATAAACTATCCACTCTGCCTACTTTTGCAGAGTTTCAATAGCACCATAAAATTTATTAAGTTTTATTTACTTAAGTACCATTCTCAGAGCTTTAAATCCACTCGCGCTTATCAATGCGTAATAATAATTATAAAAATCCCGAAGGATAATTAACGAACTACTCCATCCTCCCTTGTATAAATTTTCATCCGCGAAAAACATAATCATCGGACATTCGGAAAACTTCGACCCAGAGCTCTGCCGAGCGAGAGAAGGTCGAAGTACAAGCTAAGGACGGAAACGTACTCGAATCCGCGCGCGTGAGCGCGCCCCGCTAATGAAAACTCGAAGTAATTATGCAGCCGAGGATTAATTACGGTTTTTCCTTTTGTAAACAAAAGCAGCCTCGCGCGGAGCAAAGGCGGCCCTCCCCCAGTCCGCGCATCTTCTTATATAACTATATAACGTTTCTCTGGCGCCGCTGCTGGCTCCTCCTCTACCTGCGGCCTTCTAACTCTCTCCGCCTCTGTTGCGCTCTCGCCCTTCGTCTTTGTATAAATATTCTTATGCCTTGCGCGCTCGCCCCCTCTTGATAAATAAATGTACTCATTAATCAACAGAAACGTATTAAATAAAGCTTTTTACTGTTTCTCTTTCTCTCGCTCGGCGCTGAGAGTTAAATATAAAATATGCATCGAGTTTAATTATGTATATCCTTATTAATTATTATAATTATACGAAAAAATTGCCGCTCGCCTGCGCTTCTGCCCCCTATAAAATGTACTCCCGGGGATTGAATTTTTATTATGCGAGGAATTTCATTTTCATTTGGGTGAAAATTTAATTGATAAATATTTTTAATTACTTAAAATTGTGTTGTTGAAAATTAAATGAGAAAATTGCACTGATGACTCATTCTAATATTTCTTGGAGAATAATTATTGCCCCTACGAGAAAATCTTAAGTTAACTTTTTCATCCTCCAAAAAGGGCAAAGGCACTCGTCGATTTCATTGGCTGAAAGCTTTTGCGCTCTTTGTGGGGTGCTTTCTTTGAATATCAGATTTTCATTAATACTAAACCTTATATATAACTATTTACACCAAGTTTCGTAGATTTCGTTACATAAAAACCAATCAAAGTACAAAACAGATTTGTATATAGAAATCATTCAACAAAGGTAATTTTTGGTATCTTTAACATACCGAGTGTTTTTAGTTGAACATTTCTAACAAAATTACTTGAACGTAACTAATATCATAATAAATTTGGAAAGAAAATAAAAAACTGTGATTAGTTGAAAATTTACGTAGCATACTAAAAATCTTGCATAATTTATTATTGTTGAAAAGATCAGAAGTCAACAACTATATTTTCAAGAAATAAATTTTTGAGAAAATTCTATTTTTGTATGGTTTCTTATGAAACATGAGTTTCGACAAAGTTTATCCATGCATAACATACTGCGATTCCGTAAAAATTAAGGAGCATAAAGATGTTTTTAAGATAATTTGAATGATGTACAGAAAAATCTAGGTCAGTGATCAAATAAAAAAACAAAGTAGTTATTATTTTATAGATATTAATCAATTTTTATTAATTAGTTTTCAACGTTTATAATAAAATCTAAATGAGATACTTTAACGAAAATTAACAATGTCGAATTTATTGCATTAATTTTGAGATTATACAAACTCTACATATTAATGGTAACTCCGTTATTAGTTTTGATTGTAATTAAAGTTTATTTTTATTGACCTTTTTCTTATTTACAGCATTTAAATTTGGGATTACGATATGCTTTTGAAATTTGATTTCCCATGGTCAAGATTTAATTGATACGTTCGCTTAGAGACAACGCTGATCGCCACATCAGTCTTGGCTGTTTATCAATTGTAAATTATCTTATAGTAGATGTAATTACTGTACTTCTAGATGTGAAAGAATTAAATATCGCATAATATTAATTTCTTTTAAGTCAAACATTATTTCAATAGTACATAGTAAAATAATAATAATTTATAAAATGCACCTAATGACCTAATAATGGTTACTTGCTATAGATAATCATTTTTAATAATAATTATTATAAATTAGAAAAAACAGTAACTTCCCTTAACTTTTATACAATTCATTGACAAACACAACAAAATTAGTTCTTCGAACTCTACCGCTTCATTAACGCGCATAATAAGCTCATTGATTATTCCTAGTTTCACCATAAACACGAAATGTCAACAAACGTATGCCTCGATTCCAGCCAGGCAATAGCAGGGAGCTCTCTCGATCATAAACATATTCTTGCATAAACGCGCAGAATGCTACCCCTCCGGTCCCATCTTGATCTCATCGTCGGTATACACCTATACACAAAGCACGGCCTCGTCGTTAGGGGGGGTACCAGCAGCGACCCCCTACACGCGAAGCCCCTTGTAGTCGCGAAGCGGGGCGGTTATGAAAAATATTAACTATAACGAAGAGGAGCGCGCGCCGCGCGGCAGGAGGAAAGGACAGGAAAAGGATCGCCGCGAAGGAAGGACGTCGCGGAGGCGCGCGAGAGGCTCGCAGGTTATAAAAGGGGGGCATAAGCCGTTGGGGGGGCCGGCGTAGGGGGCCACGAGAGTGCCGCCGCGCGCGCGCGGCCGCCAAAGGGGAGAGAAAAGAGAGGCCGCCGACGAAGAAGACGAAGGAGGCATATACCTACACGTATATACGCACGGTGAGACTCATACACGGGGGGGGGAGAGAGGGTCGAACGATTTTACGAAAAGAAAAAACGAGGCAAGAAAGCGTGGGCGGGCGGGCAGGCGCGGGGGTGGATGAAAAAGCGAGCGAACGAGAGTACGAAGTGTAGAGAGCGCGAGGCAGTGGCAGAAGAGGAGATGATACGACAAAAAATCAGATGCACGGCCATTGGCTGTTCTCAATTCGAATTATTGGCTTCCCCGGTCGCCGTTCGTCAGATTCCACCCCCGCGCCTCCCCCACCTCCTCCTCCTCCTCCTCCTCCTCCGGCAGCCTCCCTACTCCAAGAGGGAGAGAGAGAGAGAACCGTGACCCCAGCGGCGCAGCAGCCCCCGACCTCGGTCGGACTCCTCACTCTCTTTCTGTCTCCGCCGCCGCCGCCGCCGCCGCTACCACCCACCGCCGACGACGGCAATGCCTGTGCACCCGCGGCTGTTCCCCTCTCTGTGTATAGACACACGTTGCCGCCGCCGCGGCGAAAGAGTGACTGGGAGAGAAAGAGAGTGAGAGAGAGAGAGAGCGAGAGAAGGGCCGAAAAAACTTGGAAAAAAAATCCAATTTCGTTGCCATGGTGACCGTCGGCGGCGTGCGTTGACTTTGATAAAGATCCCGCCTTGTGTATATACGTATACAGCATCGGTCCTCTCTCGCGCTGCGTCTGTCTCTGTTCTCTACGTTTTTTCTCGCTCGCGCTCCTCTTTTTCTTTCGCTGCCCCCTCGGCTCTCTTCCAAAGTGTACGTGCGTCAACGGACACTCGCAGCCGGAATTTCCTTCGCCGGCGATTTTTTCCACCGGCAGGCCGGCCTCTTCCTTACGGGGGTAGGGGGCTAAGCCCCCTTTTTTTTCTGCCGGCCGGCTCGACTCGTGGGGGGCTCGGCCCCCGCGCGCCTCGTTTGATTTCGGCAGCGCCTATACCTACTCCTATCCCCGCTCGCGGGCGCAAGCGGCGACAATAACCGGCGGTCGCGGGGCAAGTGTTTGCGAAAAACTGTGTAAGCGCGGGGCTGTATTCATTGGTCGGGGCCCCTGCTGCGTTATATACGTCGCTTAAGGAATCGATAAATGTGAATTTCCTTTCTCCTCTTCTTTTTTTCGCGCAGAGAGCGGCAGACAGCGCGCGAGCGCGCTCCCCGGAAACGGACAGACGAATTAAGCCCGGGGAACGCGGAGAGAGGGACGAGGCTGCGCGGACGAGTTTCTTTTTTATTTTAGTTTGGATACTTGCCGCTCGGAGTACTCGCTTCGGTTATTTGCGACGGGCGGGCTTGTTTTTGAAGGATCGATGTTTTTCTGGATTATGCGTTTAGCGAGATGTGGCTTAGCGATGTTTATAAGGGGCTGCGTCTGCGGATGAGTGACTAGGAAGTTTTTAGCGTTGGTAATGTTTTATTCAGATTCAAGGGAAATTATATGCGCTGGTTTATTGTTTTTAAGGTGTTTGGATCAATTAAGTAAAAATGACCTAGTTAATGTAAGTGCTTATAACTTTTAAGGATTCACTTGTTTCCAATTTTTAGAAGGTTTAGTCACGAGTAAAAATCTGTTTTTACAAAGTAATTTATTTTTTACAATTTTATGTTACATCGTTAAAGAAGCTGTGATATAGAAAAAAAATTTTTTATAAAAAACATGTTATGACCGTTAAATATTTTTAAAAGATTTTTTGTTTATTAAAAAAATGAAAGAGTATTTTTTGACTGGTTATCGCTTATTTTGTTTTTTACTATTATATATGTACATTTTGTTTTAATTTTTATTTTTTAATAATAATTTTCAGTATATTATAAGTACTTAAAGATTATATAAAAAAAGACATTTTATTATAATTTAAAATTGAACTGATAATGTATTTGTATTAGAATACCATCAATGTGAAAACATTATGAAAGAAAATGATTGTTTTTATATAATTTTTATGGAACAAAGTTTTTTTGAATCTGTGATTTCGATGAGCATTGAAAAAACTCACTGAATTGGAAAATCAAGTTTTTGAAAAATTTCTATTTGTATGTATGATGGCTTTAAGGTCGCTGAATCGAAAAATATAATTTTATATTTAAAATAATAATAAAAATGATTCAATAATTTAATAATAAAATATGTGCGTCTGTGTAAATCTTTATTAGAAGCAGTATATACAGGTATATTTTAAGAATATGTTTTCATTATAATTTCTGAATCGATGGCTTAACTTTAACCAAGCTTCGTTGCCGTTTGTTTAAATTATTTATTATATTTTGAAATATTAAAAAAATTGAAAACAAATTTTATATTTTCCATTACGTTCTACGTAAAATTAATCAACATCAGTTATTACATATTAAAAAAAAAATTAATACTACAGTGAGCATATCAATGTCGATGAATTTCAATTTAATCATATCTAAAAAAAGTATATAGTTGAAAATGTATCGATGCCAAATATTACATTGTGTGTAATTTATTCTTTTGTAAGACTTCCCATTCAGAAAATAATTTTTATGTTTTCAATAAAGTTAATAATAAATATAAATATTCCAATTTATTTTTATCATTGTTGCTGCTGAAACGTTTTTTTGTTTAGCACAAAATTTTATAATGTGTACGAAGACTCATTCAAACTTTTGCTTATGAATCCTGGTGAATTGCGCTTCTGAAACGCCGACAGTTCCTACCCAAAAAAAAAAAATAAATTAAAAAAAAGACCCTCGCTATGCCATTATTTAACTTCGCTCTCCATAAATTATAAAAAATTTTCAAACTTCATAAAAAAAATCGTAATGCGCAACAGTAGCTTTACAAAACTTTCCGCGCCTGTACCGCATCTCAAAAAAGTCTCTACCGCCATAAAAAAAAAGGGCAACCGTCACAAAAATCAGCCGCGCAACCCAAACCCACACGCGTACTCCCATCCAGACAGGCCGGAACTTTTCTCTCCCCCTCTTTTCCCTGAATTGGAGAGCGAGAGAGAAAATGTTTGAAAAATCAAAAAAAAGAGGATTAAAAAAATGAGGGGTCCAGGGGGTGGGAGGCGGCGCGTATAAAAATCCAGTTAAAACGCAAAAGAGTTGCGTATACGCTCATACACAGAGGCGGCATAAGCATTCGAGGGGAGGTAGGGTAACGAACGTATTGTTCCCTCCTTTTCTTCGGCTCCTCGGCTACCGTCTCATCCCCGCTCGGGCCGCTTGCGCGCGCTCTCGTGTTTTATTTCATACACACGAACGAGACTCGCTTGTTTTTTGCCCGCTCTCTCTCTCTCTCTCTCTCCGGCTCACTCATTTCACTTTATTCCTCGGCTGATTTTTATTTCGCGGACGGAGAAAAAAAAACTTTTTATTAAAAAAGTTTCGCTCACTCGGTACGAGCGCGCGAACGCCTAGGCGAAGGTAGTATAAGCACCGAGCGAGCGTAGCCGCACGTAAGGTGTGTGCCTACCTCTGCAGCGCGCGCGCGCCTCCTAACTCCACGACTAGCTTCCTTTTTTCTTCTTTTTTTTTTTATTTTCATTTACACGCGTATGCGCGAGAGCACACCTATACAGGAGAGAGAGAGGCCCGCTTCGTGTGTGTGTGTATATATATCTATGTACAGGCGGGCGCGCGCATCCGGCAGAAACGACCCGACGCATTAAAAGTTTTACGGCGAACGATATTTCATAACTTTTGTATTTCGAAAAATGCACGCCGCGCGCACGGAGAGGCTAGGGGTGCAAGAGTCGTGAGCGCGGGGGTGGGAGAGAGAGAGAGAGAGAGAGAGGAAAATAGGAGAGGCAAAGTTGGACGGCCCTGGCACCGGCTTCCCAGAGGCGAACTCTTGCCTTTTTGCGAGCTCGTACGCGTGTAATCTGTATACGCGAAATCGAGTTCAGCTGTGTGTGTGCGTGCTGCTCCTATACCGTCTGTATTGGCATTTATTTATGCATTTCAGCCTACGCGTATATATGCACGAGGGCAAAAGTGCGATATCATACAGTGCTTTACATGCGCTCGGAGGTACATACACCACGCGCTCGTTTATTATTCTCTTCCTCGCTCCCTTGTCTTCATCTTCACTGCTTTTTTACTCCCTTGTAATTTGATGCTATGGAAAAGTTCGCCCCTAGGACGGAGACGATTAATTAGGATTATGCCTTGGCGCGACGCTCTTTTTTGCTCGCCCTGCAATCGATTTTGCAAAGTAACTTTTCGCCGATCCCTTTTATTTCTTCCTTTGTTCGCCGGACGTTTACTTAGCTCGGAAATTGGACGCTTACAGGGGGCCGGCAGATAAGAGGCAATTTAAAAATGACCACGCGAAGATTGACGTGACAACGGGCTAACTCCGCTGAGTGCACGTACTCCCATCGCGCTTTTAATACCCCGAAGGAAATTTAATATATCTCGAATCAACTTTGAGGCGAATTACCGTTTCAGTGTCTCGAAGAATGCTTTTGTCACTTTTTTTTTTCTCATTGTTAACACTATGACTATAAAGTGACATTTAATCTATCGCAAATTTACAAAGTTAAAAATACGATTTTAATTAACTTTAGTAAAGAGTACTCACACACACGCCCAAAAAAACTGACCACCGCCAAAAAAGTGAAACGCGCAGCCGGCCGTAAAGCCGGAATAGCTTACGAAAATTGCATTTACAAATGAAAAGCAATTTTTAGGCTCGCCCAGGACTCGATATTACTCGAGAGAGAGAGCCGCGGCCCTCCCCGCCAGAAAACGGGGAGGTATAAAAATTGTCTTTCACATCCCGTTAACCCTCTCGCCGCGTCTCTCTCTATTTTCTCTTTAGCCGGGCGCGCCTCTGCACCCTCTCGAACGGCGCTCTCCCACCCACCCCCTCGTCTCGCTTCATTTTTCATTTTTTTTCTCTCTCTCTCTCCTTCTCGTCCCTACAACAGTAATCTCTCCCGCTTCCTCGTTTCGCAGAGCGCGAGCGCCCCTCGGCGCGTCAAGTTTTTCGCCGCGTCTCGCGCGCGGCGAGCTTTCTCTTTTTCGCCAATTTTTTGTCCCGCGCCTTTGCGAGCTTCGCGCGCTCCACGGGAACTTCACGCCGCTGAGTCTGAAAAATGAAGAGTATTTGTGTAAATAGCGAGTCCGGCCAAGTCCGGGCGGGCTTTCTTTTTCTTTAATGAAAAGAGGGCCATCAATTATTCGGCCGCGGAGCTGTGTGTGCGGAAGCTTGAAGTTAAGGGCCGCCGGAGCGCGCAAGCTTTTTCTGGCTTCACGGAGATTGCGCCAGACCTAGATGTTTTTAAGGCGTTAAGAGATATTTCAAACGTCGCTGTGTTCTAAAATTCTTGAAATTTGTGGAATAATTGAACGAACGTTTGCGCAAAGATTTCGCAATTACACCATACATATTTCTTATTTTAATTTACGTCCCCGCCGTTCTCCCGCGGCTTCAAACTTTCCCCGAGTCGATCGGCCAACGCCGGCCGCGTCTCGGCTATATTTCGGCCCTCAGCGCTTTATAACGAAGAGAAATGCCGGCGACGAATGCTCGGCTTGATTTTCCGGACGGAGTCGCGGGGAAGCCGAGGAAAGATTTGGCGAGTCGCGAAATCGAGTTTAGCGGCCCTCGGGCCTCTCAAGAGCAGTAATTACGTTGGATCTGGCGCGTCGTACAAAAGCGCTGGGAATTTAGTTAAGAACTACTTGGGCTCTTGCGTCTTTTTTTTTTCTTCACACGTGGATTAAATTCCTTTTTCTTTGGCGGCTTGAAGATTTTTCCACGCGCGGTCGGAATAATTTCAGGTATTTGATCGATTTTGAAAAGTGCGGAGAGTTGGAAAATGGAGTGAGGATCGAAGGAATAGTCGAAATTTTATTTTCCGTGAATATTATTGAAATTTTCTCAGATATTCGAATTATGTTTTATTCATTAAGAATGTCGGAAATTTGGAATTCGAAAAGTTATTTTAATCTCAGGATTCGGAGACCAAAACGTAAAAAGAAACTTTAATCTTCGACTAGAGGATAAGAATTCCGCATTCAAACTAGACTTCGATGAATTTCAAAATTCCTCATTAACTTCTCTGCGGGCATTAAAAAAAAAATACGTATTGTATATATTTTTTGAAATTAATATTAAAAGCAAGGTACGATTTATTTTATATCGAAAATATTATATAAAAATCTAGACTTATTATTTCAGTCAAATTTCACACAATTTGAAATTCTCAATTTTAAAAAAAATCTGGATAGAGGAAGTTTACCGACAAAGAAAAATGGTCGATCCTCCGCCCACTCCCCCTTTTTAAATTCTAAAAGTTGATAAAATGTACAACACTTTTTCGCGGAATTTTTTTTTACGAAATTTTTTACTTTTATTTCTTTATGACTGGAAATTTTTCTCAAACTTTAAATAGAAGTTGATAAAAAGTTTTCTCGTTTAGACTTTATTCGCCGTGTGTTTTGCCCCCTTTTTTTGCCAAAACTTCTCCTTTCGTTACAAAACATTTTAGGAATGCGTTGACTCGTCCTTTTTCTCTCGGCTCAACATATTTATTTAACAAAATGGAAAATCCAGCAGGCAGCAGGCGGGCAGAGGCAGCAGAGAGGGAAGCAAAGGCAAAGGAAAGATTTCGTGTCAAGGTTATTAATGTAAAAGTTCCGCTAAATCCCGTCGCATTTTTATATAGCTCGCTCGCTCGCGCGGCGCATAATTAATGAAAATTCGATTTGAAGCAGATAAAAACGCCGGTCCGCCGGCGTCGTCCGTAGTAACGTCATTTCGCGTAATCAATTTTATTAATGCCCCGACGGCTTTTTTCCGCGCGTGAGCTCTCGCCGGCAAAAGGAAAAGAATTCAGGTCGCTACATTTTTTTCCATGAATATTTCCGAGGCAAAAGTTAAGGGAACTCGGTGCTCTCTCTCTCTCTCTCTCTCTCTCTCTCTCTCTCTCTCGCTCTCGCTTCATATTAAAACCATATTTTTACGAGCTTAAAATCCGAAAGCAATTTTCTCCGCACTTCGAGAGGGCGGCTGGCTGCCACCGCTCTCTCTCTCTCTTCCTCTCTCTGCCTGTGAGGGGTAAAAAGAGAGGAAGAGCTTAGAAGGCGACGCGCAAAAAAGAAGGAATAAGTCTCTATCCAATCTAAAATAATTACGATGAAAAATATATGTGCGTATATGTATATACCTATATAGCAGCCTATATATTGGCAGAAGAGGAAAGAGCGGGGGAGCTGCCAGCGATGGATGCGCGGATCGAATTTTCGATAATTTTACTTTCCTTTATACACCCCCTCCGGCCTGCAGTTTCTCCTCTCTTCTTAATCGAGCGCTAGACGAGATTTTTAGTTTTCCTTTGTCTTTCGTCCTTTCATTCCTCTACTTTCACCGTATCTTTCCTTTTCCTTTTTTTCTTTCTCTCTGTGTTGCGCGTCTCTGTCTGAAGAAAGCGCAGGGAGAGGGGTAAGCGAAAGAATAGATTTTGCTTTTGCTTGCGCCTTGAGAATTATGAAATAATATACTGTGTGAGAAAAAAATATTCGGAGAAATTACTTTTGAAAGGACGATTTTGTTTTAAGGACTGGCTGGGATCGGTTGCTGAAAGCTTTGTGTTGAGCATTTTTCAAATTTCATGTTGAAGGAGGCGTCTAAGTTAAAATGTTAGAACATTTTAAATCATATAGGTTGACCAAAAGATAAAAATAAACTAAAATAATGAATTTTGAAGACACTTAGGGAATCAATGTCTAGTATGTAATGAACTATGGTACACTTCGATTGATCTCATGGATATTTTTATTTCGTTTTGAATTAAATTGCTCCTCGTAAAAAGTATTCCGTGTAAAATTTGGTCATAACTGTCTTGAAAATTTATAAAAAAAAAGAAGTAAAAAATAAAATAAAACAAATAAATAAAACTAGATAAAATAAAAAACCTTTTCCGTTCGAAAACATATCTGTTCTAAAACTATATAATAAAAAATATTCATTTCGAAATTTCTAGAAACAATTTTTTAACGATTAATGGTTACAAAATTGCAAGCTGTAAAAATCAATTCACAAAGAAAAGAAAACGTTTAATGTGAAAAATTCTCATACGTAGATTCCCAAGGAAAAATTCTCTTTAATGTTTCCTTTCATACAAGCCTATTCTATAATATAATAAATTAAAACTTTAGATTACCTTCTTTGTTACAATATTAGTCTTTTGTTCATCGCAGAATTCTGCGAAAGCCATCATTAGTCAAATTATTAAAAATAATATTCGTAATAGCCTGAGAAGGATTCTGAAAAATTTCTCCATGTTCGTCATCACTCAACATAATGCAATATCACTTCCCCGCGCGCACTCGATCCATACTTCGCCGTAAATAAACCAACTCGATTCACAAACAATGAAAAACCAAAGCAGGCTAAGAAAAAAGCACAAACAAGACGAGCGCGCCCACGAAGTCTCAATTAAGACAAGCATCTCAAGCTCAAACAATTTATTTTGCAAGTAAGAGAGAATAATAAATTATTGTAAAATATGCATCATTTTACGCTGACTTGGGCCCCTTAATGGAGCTCAGGGCGCACGCGCGCGCAGGAAAAGACAAAGACGGATGCGCGTATATGCAGACACATAGATAACAGGAAGACGGTAAAACGGAGAAGTGAGAGAGGAGCGAAGAACCGCAAGGAACGTCTCGCTCTCTCCTCGGCTCGCTTTTTATTCGACAGCCGTCTCTCTGGAATCTGCGCCTGCCCCCCTCCCGCATTTCGGTATTAAATTGGGGGAGCCGGGAGAGTTGTTTTTGGATTTTTCGGGCCGCGGGGACCTCGCCAAGGCCCCCATAAACAATAAGAGAAGGAGAGTGTGAAAGATGAGGGCGAAGGAAGAGGAGACAAAGGAAAGGGATTGATTCAAAAAGAAAGTTCTTTTTTTGCTCGTTTTCGGCCAGCTAGCGATGTGATGAAGGCTGCTGAGAGAAAGAGAGAGAGAGGAGGGGGGAGGGTGCTTAATTCGAAATTGATGACGGTTGGAGAACGGCCGCGGGACAAGGAGAATTTCGAAAAAGGGTTCGAGAAAAAAAAGGACGGAAAAAAAAATTTCCTCTCAAAGTCATGATTTTTTGAAAATAAATGCTGATGGAGGCCGAGCGATTACGTTAATGCTCGAAATAATAGCCGCAATATATTATTATTAAATTTTATAAATCACATAATGGAAATCACTTTTTCGGGAACGTTTACGTTTTACGCGCGGTTACGTGTATAATAATTAAAACTAAATTTCAGCAATTATCTGAAAAATTTGAAATTCGCTCTCGGGACTCGATTCAATTTTGTGTAAAATTTTTACGCAAAATAAATCTCGAAAGTTTACGTTTACGCTTAAAAGTTGAAAAACAGAAAAAATTGATTTATGGTTTTTAAACTGCGCTATGTTTGAACTAAGCTAATTAATATGTTAGCGTGATGGGGAAATTGCAAAAAAACAAGATTTTACGTATAGCAGGGAAAATTTATGGCCTAGCTACAGGAAATTGTATAACAGTTTAACATAACAGTAACTTTCAGCATTTTACGAGAATCATTATTTACGTAAAAATCTTGTTGAATAGTACAAGACTTTTTGTGTGTGCGCGCGCGCGCGCGAGCAGATAAATTCGCTTGTAAAGGCTATTACGCTCGCATAATGAGTAGATAATTTTGATAAAGTAGTTTCTTTTAAGTCCAAAAAAGTCGTTTTCAATTATAATTTAGCCAAACGAGCGCTACTGTAAACTTTAATCCTTTTGGATCCTACTAGTCTCCTTGTGCATGAAATATGTGAACTTTACTGGATTTCTGTGTGTGTGTGCGAGCTGTACGTGTGTATTTGTATGTGCGAGAGAGGGGAGATTACTATAAGGCAAAATGTACAAGATTTTTTAATTAAAGGATTTTATGTAAATCTCTTAAGAAGCATGATTAAGTGAAATGTAAAATTTTTACAGAAAATTGTAAAAAGATTTAAAAATAAGATAAAAGGACTTTTATTCCAAGACTTTGCTTACATTTTTAATTCCTTTCTTTCGCAGCAGAGCTAAAATAGCTCGACGTTACACCTTTAATTAATTATAAGCTAATAAAAATAACTTTACAATAAACACCCTTTGAATAATTTTCCCCGTTAATCAGCTATCATTTCGTACTCGCTTCTCATCACTTTTTCAAGCACTTCCTGTCCAACTGCACGCATCGATAACGTTTAAACATTCACATTTATTTGTTCTCTAGAACGCCTATAAGGTTTCAAGCTCTCCTTTGCCAGCGACTCATCCTTTTTCGCGATGACATAAGCTTTATGCTGAATAACGAGCACGCAGAACCGGCTTAAATTATGAAAATACGCATAAATAAACGAAATCGCAGCCGCTGAACGAGTGAGATAGCGGATATCGAATTATACATGAAAACCACAAAGAAGAGAGAGCGTCGCTTATAAAAGGGGAGGAGCGTTCGGAATATTTTATTTAAATCGTAAATTTAAATTATAATTATAATTATGATTTAGCTCTACGCTCGACGGAGAGCGAACCATACCGCGAGCGCGCGCGCGCGCGCGAGGGAGTGGGGGAAAACGAAGGGGGAGGGGGGAAAGAGGCTCTCGCGTTCGACTGTGCGCTCGCGCGGTATCCGTATATGCCTGCCTGCTCGGCCTCGAGATAATTCAATTACGCGAGTCGCCCTGATGCATTTTGCGGTCTTGCGCCTGACGGATTCGCCATTTTCTCTCCTTTGTTCCCCTCCTCGCGATATGCCTGCCTTCCCCTCTTTCTGTGCCCATTTTTCCGTTGCGCCCTCTCTTTCTCCTTGCGCTCACTGTGTACACCCTCCTTTTTCTTTTCACGACGCGAACGGCTATACTAATGCTTCTTTTCCTTTGCGAGCGGCCCGCGGTTTTGCGACTTTTGCGCGAGCCCGTGGATTTGATTTAGATATGAAATTGAAAATATGTGCGCGGGGAAAAGCGCGGAGAGGAGCGTGGGTGTTTCTTTGTGCGGGCTTTGTTTGAGACAGTATACTTTTTCGGCGTGCTGGTTTCTTTGTGTATTCCGGATTTGTGGTTTGACGTCGAGTTTTGTTTAGCCTTTTTTTCGGAACTTGCGGTTTCAATTTTAAGCCGGGGATTCGTCATTAAATTTATGATTTATGGTGCGGACGGATTTGAAGTAGCTTCGTACAAGGATTTATTTATGGTTAGGGTAGATAATGACAATAGAATTAATAATTCTTAATACTTTTTTTTAGTTGCAACAGCGAATGGGAACGTGTAATGAAAAAATCATTTTAGCGCATTCCAACAAGACTTGAAAAAATTTTTTAATATCCGAATCGATCGTAATTATTGGTAAAAAGCAGCCCGGCAAAAAACATTTTCAGAAGCATCTAAAACCGGTCTGGCTTTGGCGCCGAAAAGCGACCGCACGCCGGCTTTGAAGCGCGCAAAAACAATAGCTCGGAAAAAGAAGTTTTGCATTAGTATAAAACAATTTTCAATTTGCACACCGCACAGGCAGAAAATTTTTCCATAAATCCTCAACATCAAAGCGTGAGCGCGCTCGGCATTATATCACAAAAAAGGCATAAAACTTCCTCCGCTTCCAGTTTGCCGGGGCGTACCTACACGCGTTATATATATTTTTTGCGGTAAGCTGTGCGGCACACTAAATTTCAATATTTGAAATTTTTATAGTTACACCCGGGCGCCATAAAAAAAGGGCAGAAACAACAAAACGAAGAACAGAGCAGAGAAGCAGCAGCAGAAAACGCCCCCGCGGAGAGAGAGCACAAGGAAAGAAATTGACGAGAATTTCATCGACAAAATCGAAATTTCATATTTCCGGGGGAGAGCGCGGCGCGCGCGAAAAAAAGGCAGGCGCGCAACTCCGACAAAATCAATTGAGCTTTTTGTCGGCTGCTGGCTGAAGGCGACCGGGTAGGGGGAGGGGGGGGGGCGAAAAAGGAAAACAGGAAATTCGGAGGAGGAGGAAGCGCAGGAGAAAAGGACAGAGAGCGCGCGAGCAGCGGAGGAAGAACAGGGAGAGAGAATCGCGAAATCGACTGTAGATTCGTTACGCTCGGTCTCTCGTCGGGCTGGATTTAGTAGTGGTTGTCGTCTGCCTTTTAAATTCGTTAAATGGCAACTCGATACCAGCAGCGAGCGAGCGCGCGCGGGGGCCGGCCGCTCGAATTCCATCTGGAGCGCTCTGTCTAGCGGCCGCGGGGACACAAAGCGCCGCTATCCTCGCTCGTTCCTCTTATTTTACATCTAACTCTCGCTCTCTCGTTTCATATCCTCCCTCTCTTCCCCCTGCGCGCAAAGCTCTTTTTTATTTTATGCGCCTGTGTACGTGTATATTTCCCTTTGGCTTGTCTCCCTCTCCTCGTTTTCGCTTCGACGTATGTACTTTATGTCTAATTCTTTCTCCCCCCCCCCTCTTGTCCTTTACGTTTGATTCTGTCTGTGTGCCTCTTGTTTTTTCTCCCTCGCTCTCGCGTTTTATCTCTAGATCTGGCTCGAGGCGGGGTATATAGGTGGCTGTATAGCGCGTAGGTATGCAGTGCGTTTTGCAGAGCCGGGCCTCCATAAGCGAGAGAGAGAGCGCCCCTTGCGAAGAATCCGCAAAAAGGGAGGAATATCGCCGAACGCCAGTACGTCATTCTGTCGTGACGAAAAACCTGCTGCTCCTGTCTCGCGCTTTTTTCTGTCCTGCTCTTCTCGGCTATGCTTTGAAGGTGCGCGGGGTGCACGCAAAATTTAACTTCGCGCGTAGTTTTGCAGTGGTTGATGTAGAGGATAGCTAAGCGCGGATACGAGGGTCCGTCGAAGTTTATGGAATGGGGAGGTGAATTTTACAATTTCTGCAGCTCTGGATTGTATAGGCTATTGTGGAATTACATGCTGTGATATTTGTTGTCGGTTCTGCTCAGTATTGAATTTTTTCAGGTATAAGATAATTTTCTCGTGTTATCAATAAATCAATAATGCAACACTGCTACAATTTTCTGAACGTTATGATATGCATTAGGGGAAAAACTAGCGTTACGGTTAAGTGAATATTAATGGAATGTGAAGGTCTTGTTATAATCTAATGAGCTGTGCATTTTTACTTTAAAAAATACACATTGCGACTATGCAAAGTTCGAACATGTAACTGTTTTCCTTATTATCTCTATAAATGCAGTAGTTGAAAGAGAATTTTCGATCTATCAAAAAATCTCAAAAAGAATGAAGCAAATTCAAAAAATTCTTCTTAACTCTTATATATGCTTATACAATTGCCATAATAAATTTGTATCGACAAATTCTCGCATAACAAAATATTTCTCTTAAAAAATAACATAACATTCAACCATCGACTTGAAACAATTATTGATCACGTATCACAACCCATCAGCCTCCTCCTCACCTATAGCAATCGACAAATCTTCCACTCTACAAACTCTCCTTTCCAATCCCCCTCGCTTACATCTCACAATTCCGCACTCTCTCAGGTACACACATCCCAGCAAAAAGAATCCACGTGCATACACGTGGTGAAAACTGACGCCGAGCACGCGCCAATGCAGAATCATCGCCATGCGCTCTGCTCCACTCGTCCACTTTGCGTGCCCAACGCTTTCCCACTATATGCCAGGCGCGCGCGCGCGCGCGACCGAACAAAGGGGCGATCCTTTCTTTATATCTCTCGCTCTCGGCCGTTTTTTGTGCGTGTGGCCTATCTCTCTCGCTCTTTCTGCCTCTCGATTTTAGAGCCTTCAAAATTTCTCTCTTAGCTTCTTTGTGCCGCCTGCGCGCGCGCCTGGCTTTTACATCCTCTCGCCCTCCTTTTTGGCCCTTCTGCTCTGTCCTTCTTTTTTTTTTTTTGAATTGGCGGTTTTTGCGGATGGGGTCTTGCTTTTGGACGCGAGGAGTGCAGGCCTAAAAATGGCGCCGGTTTGGTGAGTGGTTTGGAGAGCGGTGAGGGATTTTGGATTTTGCTAGGGTTTGAGATTTGAGTGGGATATGTTTTTATTTAAGATTTAAATTATTTTGAAATTATTAAGATACGAGATTGCAAATTGTTAAGTATACATAGATTTATTTTTTTGATTATATTTTTCTGTTATCGATCATCTGATTTTAAGGAGCGATTGGAGAATCTTCGAAATTAATTATAGGTATACATTCATAAAGATCTTTTCAAAAATATCTCGAGGTATAAGAAATAAAATAGAACTTGAAAATGAAAATCTACTTGCGTTAAAATGATTATTTTAAGTTAAGAATGAATCTTAATACTTAATTTAATTAAAGAAAATCTTTTTCTATTCAATTTATTTAAAACCTTGTGTAAGATTATTTTTGAATTTATACAGTATTTATTTTAGTCAAAATAAATTTTTATTTTGGGATCTCTTGCAGTCTTTTTTGAAAACGTAGTTGTGAAATCCATAAAAAATATTTATATTTATATACTTTTTGTTTTCTGAAAAATTCAATGGTATAAATGGATTTTATAGTATGTTTTATTAACTAAATCTTTGTTATATTTGGAAAGTATTTTTGCAATAATCACAAAGCTTCTTTTATGAAAAAAACAAGATTTATAAGAAATTATTATTTATTACACCATAAGTACACGCACGATATATTCCTTCGTACATATAAAAGCAGTGCGCGCATTCTCGGATGCAATAAAGCTGTTTTGTTAGAATTTTTATAGTGCTGAATTCGCCTATGCGTAAGAAATGCCTCGTAAAAGCTTGATAAGATTTGGACTTTTTTATGCGAAATATAAAGCACTTTTTTTATCTTTTTCCGCCTTGGAAAAAAACTTTTTTATTTTTATTATTTCGCATTAAAAAAGTCCAAAGCCGATAAATTTCTTATAAGACATATTTCATGAGCTAAGCGAATGCGCGCCGAGTTATAGCGTATAACGCGAGGCTTATTTGATTAAGAAAAAGAAAAAAAAAAGATGGAGAAAAAAACATTTTTTCTGCCTCCATAAACAAGCTTTATCGAGGCCCTGATTTGAGCGATTGTGCTTTGGACTTTAGAAGAATGTTGAAATTGACTTTTTGCTCTGCAATATTCATAAAACTCTACAATATTACAACATTTTTATATCTTTATTCGCGATTATAAAGTTTTGAAAATCTCGTTTTATCGTTCGTCTTTATTCATTTTTTTAAGCGCAGCTTGAAAACATCATTTCTCGTACACTTGCTTGCAAAAACGAATTTTATATAATTTAGCCTTATAATTACAAAAATAATTTTATTTACATTTGTTTAAAAGGCTAACTTTATATAAAACAATGATTTACTTTTTAAATCCCGCTGTTACCAAAACGCCAAAATTACACGTTAATAACTTCTTGATTATCACGCGTTACGCACAAAGTCAATTATAAATTCATTTCTAACATTTACAAAAATTACTTCACACATAGCATTACCGCTGTTTTCCTCCGCGCAAGTACATTTTATTCCGCGCGTTTTAAAATTTATTCGAGTTAAACGAGCTGTTCATTTACATTAGCGAGCGCGAGAGAGGGAGAGACTCAATTTTTGCCGCGCGCCAGGACCCTTTCATAAAAGCAATGCGAAAAACTTTGCGCGTACCTCTTTGTTAAACAACTAATTTACGGCGGCCGACCTCCCCCCGAAAAGTGGAAAAAGAAAGGAGCGCGAAAAACGCGCGCGTTTCGGCAACTCACCCGGGCCGGCTTTTGAAAAGCAAAAACACCTTCAACAACAGCAACAAAAACAAAATCAGCGCACGCTGATGTTATACCCGCGTAATTACTTACATTCCGTGCGATTTTCGCGCGCGCGCGCGGATTTAGCGTGCGCGCGGAAAAAATGTTTGTAATTTGTGAAGTAACGAAGCCCAGGGCGATTGTCAAGTTAATTACTGCCCCGAGGATGGTCGCCGCGAATGAAAGAGAGGAGCCAAGCACGCCGCGTATAAGCTCCGAAATTTTTTTTTTTTTTTATAGCGCTGTTTTTTTTCACGTTTTAGGTGTGTATGTTCGAACGGGCTCGTGACGCATCCGTTAATTTAATGGATCGCGCTGCAAGTGGCTCGCAACTGAGGTGCGAAATATGAAAGCGCTGGGGACGGACACGTGGAAAAGGTTTAAGCTTGGAGTATTTTTGTGCGACTGGTGGAGCCGGTAATTGGGAAGTCAAATGCAAAGTTTGTTTTCGTGTACTTAAAAGAGAAATTCCGATATTTTTTCGAAAATAAAATTCTTTTACTTTCTTTTGGGATGTTTTTTGGATATGTTGAAATGAGCGGCAGTTAATTAATGGTTTAAACCCTGAAGTAAAATGACAGTACTTTTAAAATTATCATTAAATATTTATTATGTATTTTGATCTCCAAACAACATGCAACCTGTATTAAAAATAAAAAAATAAAAGGATTCAAAAACATTCAATGATAATAAAAAGCTGATACAAACTTTCGTCAGGTACCCAAGAGTAAAAATAAAAATAATAAACCGTTTCGGTTAATAAAAAAATTTATTTGAGCACAGACTTTTTATGATGCTAATAATGGAATTATTTAGTCGAAGGAAGTAGTTCATTAAAAGCGTTCATCAAATAGTAAAATATTGCTAATTATGAATAATTTTGAAATAATGAAAATTATCGAGGATAATTAGAATATTTCAAATTAAAAGTTTCTCATAATAATAATTAATTTTCGTATATAAAGATTTTTCTATGTACTAAAAAGACCTTAATTAAACGGCAATGCAGTCACATGTCAAATTAAAGTCAATATCAGCTGCTAAACTTCGGAATCCTGCATGTTTTAAGCAGTCAAAAACGTATATTTCTGTTGCCATCGTAGACGCGATATAAATCTGACTTTGCCAATTGAATTATATTTTTATCCCGAACTTTTTTCAACCGAACTATTAATTAATTACACAAATATAATGATAATTTAGTCAATTCATAAAGCACATTTTAGTTTTGAATGAATACTAGAATAATAATCACCTGCATATTATTTCGGTGAATTTTTAATAATATAAAGTTATTTTCGCAGTAATCGAAAAATTCAATATTGACCACTTTATTGTTTCCCACAAGCAACCAACATAATAATACAACTAACGAAACTAAAAATAAATCTAACTCATCCCATCCCCTCAATCAATAAACAAAATGCACATCCTCACGAAAATTCCCCTACGTCAAAATCGTCTTAGCCGGCGAGCGCTTAATTTAATATCTTGGTCGTTTCCTCGCCAGTTGACGAAGGTCGCGCTCGCGCGCGAAATCCGATAAACACAGGACGTCTATTTCCCGAAAAAAGGCACATGCGCGCGCTAGAGCCTCGTAATTTTGCCGGCATGCAGAGAGCGGAAACGACGTTAGCCGGAAAACTCGCGTAATCTCGCACTCGCGTAATGCAGTCGCTCGGAAATTCGCGGAGGGGGGGGTGGGGGGTTGGAAAAAGAGTGTTGGGCGCGCGCGCGCGGGCACGCAGAAAGAAAACTTCATAAAGCCATTTGCCCTCGGTTAATTCGCTTGTAGTGGCGGACGCGGGCTTTTCCGAAATCCCCTCTCTCGCGTTGCGCATAATTATGAATCCGCCTAATTACGGGACATTTATTTACTTCGTAATATTTTAATGCCTGTATGATAAAGTTGCTGCGGCGCGGGGCGGGCGCGCTTTTAGCGAAAAAATGTGTCGCTCGCTTTGCCGCTCGCTGATGTAATTACTCAACGTGCTTTTAGTAATTTTGTTTGAAATTGAATTATTTTGAATAGGATGACTTTTTATCGGAATTCGGGAAAATTGTTTTTGGAAAATCTAGTTTGAAGGACAATTGGGCGGGCTTTGCAGAGATAAAAGTATTCGGGGGTTTAGAAAAAATTCGAATAAATGAAAAAATGCGGTTACGCGCGGCGGCGACGAAAAATGGAAAAAGGCAGTGATAACGTTTTGTAATGTATTTAGAAATTGTCTTTGAAAAAGAGCAAACAAGAGTTTTTAAATTAATTTGAAAAATTGTATTTTACTTGGTAAGCGGAAAAACGGGGCTTTAGTATGCGCAAAGGGCAGCGAGCGCCAGAATTTTTAATTTTCGAAAAAGATTAAATCGATTTTAAAACTTTCCGCAGCTTTAAAGAAATACATATAAAATTTTACCACTTTGTAGATTAAACCGTTTCGAGGCCATTTCTATTAATGGATATTACAAAAGATACTTTTTCCAATTTCGTAATTTAAAAGTACGTGCACGACGTACAAAATTTTAGTTTGAACAGCTTTTGAATATTCGATACGTTTATGTTACTAAAATTAAATAAGACATTCCTGTAATTCTGTTAAAATTTATTGTTTACTGAATATTCACGCAATCGCTTTAATTGTATTTTATTTTCCTCTAGTAATTTTCCTATTTTCGAAACTTACGCAATCATGACATTGAAAAAAAAATTTGTGTTCAAAAAAAGAATAACGACGAATTTAGTTCCTTTTGTAACTGATAAATTTATAGAATCAAGTGTTTCTTAAAAAAGTAAAAATATTTTTATTACACTAACAATATCATCAATAATAAAAAATTATATTAAAAAATTTATACTTTGAAAAGGTACTTTTATTATTAGTATATCATATAAAGTATGAAAAACCAGCAGAGCCACATTAAGCTTACAATATAAACTCTAATGAACCAATCTAATTAAAATTTCATATTAAACAATAGTCTCCCATAATAAATCGCAAGAAAAGTCATTAACGAACAAACGCCGACAAGCAGCAGAACGTCAAAAGTGCGCGTAGAGCGAGCGACAAAAAACAAAAGGCTCTCGGCATTATACGTTCGAGGCGGCAATAAAGCACAGGCTGGTTCATAGGCATTCGCTAATGATCGGTCGAGCGGAGACCTTTTCTCGAAGACATCGCGTCAGCGAACCGGCGCATAAATAAAGTCTTCCCTTTCCTTCTCCCCTCGAGTGGCACTAAATCGGTAATACGAACGCTCAAAGAGCGCAAAAAGTCCAAAGCTCTGCGCGTGGGACAAAGCGGAGGCGCAGCATTTCAAGACTGCTTTTTGTTTAATTTGGAAAATTACATTTTTTAGCTACAGTTATGCTGCTGGCCTGCGGGAAATATTACTTTTTTAAGAGGGACCCGGGGATAAAAGTTTCTAAATTTCAGCATTATTTGCATTTTTTTGTAAGTTTGAGGTTGCGGAATTATATGCCTATAAAGTTTTAAAGTGGAATATTCGAAAAATTCTGGGAACTTCAAAAGGTTTTTGTGAGCCCGGTGGTGGCGCGATGCTAGGAACGCCGGAAACTTCAAGTACCTTTTTACCCAAATATTTTTTAAACTAAGCGGATCAATAACTGGGTCATTTTTTATGTGATTGATTTTTAGAAGTGTGGTCATGATACAAAATTATCTGTGGTTGATGATCAGGAAGAGAAATTATCATATTTTGTAATTTTATCACCTTTTTTTGAATAGACCACTGGTTTTTTCTAAAAGGTACAGAAGGTTAAAAAAGTTCCATATTTAAAAAAAAAAAAATAAATTACGCCTCAGTTACTAAATTAAGATAAGTGAAGGCACTTTTTAGTTTTTATCCATCAATAGCCTTTGTTTATCCCATAACTTATTATTTTATTATTAATACACGCATTTCTATAAAATATAAATCGAACATTAGATTAATTAATCTGTGAAGCGAAATAAACTCGCAAATTTAATGCACTGGCTCGGATCCTTTTATCGTATCGTTTATAAATAATGAATAAATCGTCAACAAAAACATACAAGTTGATATAAGCGCCGCGGGGATATAGAAGCTCCACAAGAGATGAAGAATAAGTCTAAAAGTAGCCTGGAAGCTCGGGAACTCTCGTGCCGTGAAAACGTTAGAACTACCCCTAATCCCTTTGAATCACAGTCAAGTGCATACGCTTTCTCTGCTTTCAAAGATCTTTTTCGCTTATCTTTATCTTACTTGACATAACAAAATTGACTGCTGCTCCGTTTTTCCTTTTAAGCAGTTAACTGCTTCCTTTACAATTGTTATAGAAATCTTTTGTGAAAATCAATTTTGAAGGATTTTCAATTTTATCATTTTTTTAATTAGTAAATATTACATGTATTATTAAATTTTACTTATGTATTATAGTCAATTCATATAATTTCTATGATCTTATACACTGTCTAATAAATTTAATGACTAAAAATAAATTATTCCTTTAAATTTTATATTTTATATTTATTCACAAAATTTTATAAAATAAGAGCTTTGAATTATGCTAATAAAAATTTCTTTTTTCCAGGGTCACTGCAGCCTGGTATCATTTGCTAAAGTAAGTAACTAATTTTTTAATATATTATAAGTGCGCTGTTGGAAATTTGCCTAATTCAATCATAGAATTAATACAACTAAAACTTTATGATCAATTCAAATTTTACAAATTGCATCAAACATACATATAAACCGAGAAAGTGTACATAGCAAATTGCATTTAAAATTTTTTATTATCAAACCAAATTCTGAATTTATTTAAATTTTTAACGTTCACTTTCAAAAGCATAAGACAATGACTTAGCAGAAGTGCAAATTATCTTCAAATTAATTTTAGACGGAAAAGAGTTCACGGAAATCAAACTTTACACGTGGGCTTACGTAAATTTTATTTAAAATTTCTACCGAGAAATGCAAAGTAAAGAGAAGAAGAAACACAGACATGAGGGTAGTAGAAAATGTCTAAGAACACGTCGAGGTAAAGCTGAGAGAGAATAAAAAATGCAATTTTCCGATAGAGAAATAAAACACGTACGAAAACTGGCGAGGAGAAAAACGTAAAAGTGAAAAAAATGAATCATACGAGACGGAAAATAAGAGGAGGCAAAGAAAGGTATACACACATATATGCGTATATATCACAAAGTAATACTGCAAAAGAAAAGGGGCTGCACTTTTCAGAGAGCGAGTAAAAAAAAAGAGAAAAAACGAGAATTAAATTTTTTCGCGAGTAAGGAGAGATGAAAAAGATAAAAAAAAACAGTAAAAAAACGATGACGAAATTGCAAGCCGGAAATGTGAACTCGAGAGGCGCCGGGAACAATGACTTTCTTAAGAATTTCTTTAAAATTTAACCGCGCGTTAATAAGACTGCCGTTCCTGCAACAAGAAGAAAGAAATTTGAAGGTCGCTTTGATATTGAAATGCCTTAATTTTGAACTTTTAATTTTAACTTGGGGAAATGGTTTTTAAGATTTCTAGTACTTTTTTTATCAAATTTAAATTTTCGAGCTGTCTTTGCACTAAAAAAAAAAGAAAAAATATTCTTTTGTTTTTTAAAATTGGTATTATAGACTCTGAGATCTAGGTGCGAACACTCATTCTCCAATAAATTCTTCAGACATTTTCTAAAAATAATGTATTTTGATTTAAAAACTTTTTTTTATTTTTTTTTTCAACGATTACTGCAAACCTACTTAACTAATTTGAATGAAATTTTTTTAAATAAGCGGTAATTATCTTTTGGTGATTCTGTTTTAATTTGGTAAGGATTGTGGTGGACCAATACTGGAGTATTTGATCAGTCATTTAGATTTTTTAGTTCTTTTTATGTACTTTTCATTATGTAATTTGTTAAAAGATTAATAAAATTTGAGATTTATATAAATTTGTAAGAAATAAAACTCGATGATTAAAACTCAAAAGACTAAAGTAAAAAAAATTTTGTTGAAAAAAGAAAAACAACCAGAATTAACAAAATTAAATAATCAGTAAAAAGTTTGAATAATGAATAAAAATTTTTTAAAGTCAATGTCAGAAAATTGAAAATTGAAATTAAGAAAAAATCGTGCCTATTGTTCTTGGTATTGTTTTGTCATCTTTACTCCTTCATGAAATTCTACTTTAATTACAATGCCGACTTTAATAAAAGGTTTTTATTGACTATTAATACTTTTCATCGATTATTTCATACTTCTTAGTACAATTTTAAAAATTGGTTTCTATTTCTTTTTTTTTTTTTTTCAAAAAAATATTTTTACTTGCCCAGTAAGGAAGCAACATACTGCCTATACTTTCAATGTTTACGCAAAGCTTTAAATCTTCAAAATTTACCATCATCCAAAATATTAACCCCATCACCCTACTAGAAAGCTACCAACCCATCCAAAAACATACAACTCTGTACGCAGCTAGCCATCACGCCTCGTTCTTCTTACGCCGGGCCACGAGTATAGGCGCAGCGAAGAAAAGCCAAACGGGGGAGTTGCCTGGGGACCGGCGCTTATCTGCGAGCCTCGCGCTAAACTTTGCCAACTTCCAAACACCCACTTTCCCTCTCTCGCTTTCCTTCTCCAATCGTTCTCTGTCCTTCTCTCCTCAATACAAATACACACACACACACACACGCACCCACACTGAGACGGCTCTCTCCGAGGGGGCGCTCACTTTTTCTCCGCTCGTCCGCGGCGGTAGCGTCGGCGCCATTATGGAAATTTTGAACCAATTCGAAAATCAATAAGCAAGGCCCCCTCCGCCGCCGACGCCGTCGACGGGAGGAGGAAGCATCCACGAGAGCAGCGGCGAAATTACCTACCACCCCTTTTTCAGCCTCCCCCCGCGTCGCTTTGGCCGAGGAATATAGTCGCTTTTAAAAGGAGCGCCCGGAGAGGGGAGGACATAACGAAATATGACCTTTCGCAGACAGTGCTATATAAGTGTAAGGCTCGCTCTCTCTCCCTCTCCCCTTCTCTCTCTCTCTTGCTTCTTCCTTTTTTTTCAAAGTATTTAATTCTCCCGGGGGTAGCAGCCGAGGCGAGTTATTTTCTTTCGTCTGGTTATTTCGTTGCTCGTTGTTTTTTCGTTCACTCGTTCTTTTTTCAATTTTTTTTTTTTTTTTTTGTAATTAAAGTGGAGTATTTGGACTTTGGTTAAAGCTTTTTTAATTGGGCTACGTAGTCCGTCGGAAAAACATTTTTCAATTAGGAAAAGTTGAGAAGCTGCTCGTCGCGCATTTGTTCGACTCCGTATAAATTTTCGCCTGCTCTTTAGGGGCATGTAAAACGAAACGCGGGATTCGCAGTCGAAGATAGAAATGAAATTTCGTATTATGCATTGCGCGTAATTGTTATTTTGAAAATTTTTGCCCGGCTCGGCGGAGTTTCTCGATTGCGCCGGAGAGCTAAGGCATGCGCCGCGGTTAACGCGAACGGCTAACAATTAAAAATTTTAATTCGAAATTCAAATTAAAATGTGCACCGCTGGTTTTTAGATTAAAAATCTGCTTTGAAAAAAATGAAAAATTCAACTTTTAATTAAGAAAAAAGGAAGCGCCGGTCAAACAGTTTTAATTTGATTTCTAAGATATAGGCAAATCGAATATTAATATTTAATTAGGAAACAAGAAAGAGAATAGCAGATTAAAGTTTACCGGGTTAATGTTTAATTTTAATTAAAAAATACAATCTCGCTATACTTTTAAAAGCCCCCCGCGTAAAGCGCGCGGGTTAAAGCGCGAAGAGTTCCTATTATATAAAATTCAACACTCCGAATAATTCAGTTTCTTTTTCTAGCCCCACGATACAAAGGCCGCGCGTTTAATAACTTGATTTTCCGAGAAAAGCTCTTATTCAAAATTCTTAGGAGTCGTTTCCCCCTCCCCCCACACCCCCGCTTTCTTCGCCGTGATTTTCCTTTCGTCCCCATCCACTACCTCTAAAAAAAGAAACGCGCCTACAAAGACGTGGGTTGACAACCCTTCGGGTCGACGACCCGTGCCGCGTCTTTGACCTTCCACCTCTCGCGTTCGTTTTGAGGGTTGAAAATTATTCTTTAATCTGCTTTATGGAGCCTGTTTCGCAGGAAACGCAATAAAAAGTGGGTGGAAAAATTGTAGTTTTTGACCGGGTATTTTTTTTTTTCTGTTGCGGTCTGTAATCATAAGATTAAAGGCACGGTGCAAGAAGTAGGTAGGCTTGAGCCAAATTTCTACCCTTTCTTTAGCTAGAATGAAAAATTTCCCTTAAGAAAGGAGGTGGATTTTTTGTGTAACAGTACATTTATAAAGATTACAGTAAGCTTTCCGTGTAAGCCGCCGGAATTCTTTTAATATTTCCGAAAAATGAAGAAACTGCAAAGGGGTATTAAAATTTGGGAGGGATTAGTTTGGGAGGTTAATTGCACGCGACATAAAGAAATTCCGGCGCAGTCATCTGCTTTTGCAAATTTAGCTTCAAAAAGAATTTAAAATCGGCTTACGCTTGCTGCCAAGTTTTTGAGTACCAATAGAAACAGGAATTTTGCATTGTTTTTGTTCGAAAAGGATTTTCTAAAGTCGACTAGGAAGTTTTTAATTAGAAGATTTCTCGTTTTTATTTTATTTTTGTAAAAGAATGTTTATTTAAGTACACAACTTTTAATTCTGCAAATGTAACTTCTTAATTTAAAAAGTTTAAAAGTAACAGCATCTCATTACAAAGTTTCGAATTCTAGGAGATGTAAAAATAAAAATTTTAGTTATTGGAATCGATGAACAACATAGCGTGTATTGTATGCTCAAACTTTTACAGCTGTTATTTTTTACAATCATGGAGAAAAGTAAAGTTTTTGTTTCCTTTCGCTTCTCAAAGCTAGAACATTTCTTAAATCACTTAAACCTAACTCGAAACTTTATTATGATTTCCAAAATTGGCGTTGAAAAAAAACCATTGATTTTTTGATGATTGTCAAACTTAATACCACATCGAAAAATCATTTCACGATGACGTTTACCGACTGACATATATGAATGAAGCGAACGTGACAAATTTTACGTACGATTCGATCTAACGAAAGTAACCATTACAAAAGCAAAAAACTCGCGATTACTCTAACCTTTCTATTAACCTTTCATCTTTTGTACCCTCGAATCAAAAGCATTCCCATTTTTTCCTCAAATTTCAACAATCCGATAAGCTTTCTCCCTTCAAGCCGAATGCTGTAGCTGTTAAACTTGTCATGTACTCGTTAGAAAGTGGTCATTCGATATTTTCCATTGTAGTCCTAAACGAATTTTCGACCAGAATAATCGAGCCGGCAACCATTTCGCCCTGTGCAGGTTCACTTCCTTTCTGGTTCGCGCTCTTCTTTTTTTGCGCCGAAAAAGCGCTCGATCTTCCTCCCCATTGTTTCTGGGGGCCTCGGCAAAATGCCTTTTTCATTCCTCGCGCACAAAAAGATTCGAAATCCGATCAAATTTTAATGGAATACAGCTGAAATCCGCGCAAATATTGGCCCGGCGAAACGAACCCTCGCCGTTCCAAAAACTGCTATCCTCTTTTTCTAACAATCCCTCTGTTACAATTTTCGCATCTCCTAATTCAGCCAATTGCGGCATCTAATACACCTAGCCCCGTTCGCGTGCTATTCCCGCTTGTCCGCAACTATTTTCTTTTTCGCCGACGCCCTCTCTCTCTCCATTCGCGCCCTCTCTCCTTTTTTCTCTATTTCTCCGGTTCTCGTTTACCTTTGTAACGCAGCCAGCGCGAGCTTTTCGATGGGCGTGCGGCCGGAATAACGCGCGCTTTTACGGCGCGCCGGAGCTTTTATTGCGCGACCGGCCACTTTATTGGGCTTTCCTTTTCGAGTGGGGAAATTAATCGATTGTCATGACGAATTGGATCGGCCTCTCTCTCTCGCTCGCTCGTGTTATTTGATTATGTAATATTTGTCCTTTTAAGCGGCTTGCTGCAAGCGCGATAGCTGGTCTTTCTGTGTTTGGACTTTAATGAAATTTATTGTTAATCCGGCGGGCGGAGTTTTTTGTTTGTAAATAGGTGGTTTAGCGTGGATTGGTGAATTTGGTCTGTTGAATTGATGAGTTTTAGAGGTGGATAGATCGTGTTGAATTAGAGGGTTGGATTCTTAATAATGAAAAATATTTAAAGTTTGAAAGTTTTATATTCTAAGCTTCAACGTACGCCGAACTAAAATAAAATGTTTTAATACGGTTTCCAGTACGGTTATATCTATAACAAGCAACTATATATCTATTTTGTATCGATAGAATTACGTCGATAAAAACAAGCTTTTAAAAGTTAACTTATTTTTAATATAACTTCAGATGAAATTAAAGCTTTTATAACAGCCATTAAAATTTTTATATATTAATGGGTATAATAATATTTTTAAAATGTCATGGTACCACAAAGTCGAAAAGTATATACTTTCAAATCCACTTAAATAAATTACGGAGATTAACCTTGGCTAAAAATTGCAGCAATTTTAATTAAAAGCTACTTTTTGAAAATACTTTTAAAAACAATTACGAAAAAAAAACGCCTCTCCCGTCGTCCAACCCGTCACATTTCATAAATTTCAATTAGAAAATTCCAAGCTCCACGGCCTACATAGGCGCGCCTCGCCGCATCTGCCAACTGGAAAACAAAAAACGTCTCCGCGCCCCGAGAAAACAGTTACTCCCATGCCAACTCCATTAACGTTCGATCAATAAAATTTCGATATAAACAGCGTATCTCTCCTCTCTTGGCATCCAGTCCCCGTCTGAAATCCAAAGGCCGTAACTTTCTATATACCCCGTGGATCGTTAACACACTTCGATCTTCCGTCCTCCTCTCCATCAAAAGCAGAAAAAAAAGAAGAAGCGTCGGAGAGACGAAACTCTCGAAAATGGCATTTCGCCTGGGAAAAGTATTCCAGAGGCCAAAGGAAGATTTCTCGGTGAAAAATTTTTGAAAAATGTTTCCCCCGAAACTTTAGCGCGCGCACGGGAAGACGCGCGACAATTTTTAAAGGATCTCGAAAAATTTTTGCTGCAAGTTTCGAGCCGAGACTCTGCCGCTTCAAAGTTAAACTCGCAGCGTCTCGTTCGATGTCTATATACGCGTGCGTATATAGGCGCCGGTGAAAAGTTTCTTGGTGGATTCCCGGGGGAGGCCGCGGCTGTTGGAGTAGTGGACTATGATGTGTCTCTTTTCTGACGCCGAGGCCGCAAGGTCGACTTCGATTCGCGTGGCTGGAGGTGCAGGCGTCGGGTGAAAGTATTAATGAATGGGAGGATTGCTGAGAGTGTATTTTTAGCGAGTTTTGTAATCGATGAAGATGATGTAAAAAATTAAATCAGGATCGATTTTAGATGGTATATGTGAGTAATTACGAGACTATTCCGGATGGGGTGATTATTTATTGTCGTATCTTTTGTACTAAAGTTAAACAGTGGTGGATAATATTTTATGATATGCAGTGGAGTAATAAGTCATTTTTCGAGTTGATTGATCATTGATTAATTAGTATTACATAAAATGGCAGAAACGAAGTTATTAAAGATAACAATTATTTCGCATATTTTTTTAAAACCCATGAGTTATGAATATTTCTTTTTTAATTGAAAACGTTATTAATAGTCCGGCGTTCCAATGACTGCGGCGCGCATGAAAAACGTAAATAATTATATAAATGTTAGTGCAACTTCGAAAACAATTCGAAACATTTTAAATTAAAATTTGCATGGAAATTGATATTCATGCTTCGATGACGTTTGCCATTTTTATCAAAATCGATTTATGAGCTTGGCTACTCAGACGCGCACATATACAGCGCGTATTCCGTATATTTTGTATACACACCGTGTCACTTAAAATTTGAAATATAACTTTATCGATTTTCATGAAATAGCTATTTCTTGTATGCAATTTTTCAAACTTCCATTCAAAGTTCATACACAACGTGACGCAATTGTATTTCGCCTGACACACAATTCCTTTTAAAGCAAAACAAATTTTATTTTTATTTTTTACATTTTTTTTCCTCGCGAAATATAACAAAAATTGATGTTTTTACGGAAATTTTATATTTTCAAAAGAAACCGAAAACTGGAATTTAGCGTGGTTCGCAAAATTGTAGTGCTTCTCGAGAGCGGCGAGTTAAAAATTTTGTACTTTAAACGCATCCACGTCATATTCTTCGAAAAACGGAAAAAAACGAAGCTTGTAAATATCAAAATCTATCATCGAATTTCACGAAGCCACACCGTAACTGCAACATTGTAACGACTCAAAAATAATGCTTAACCCTAACGTTTTAAAGGATGCACGTATAGAGTTTCATCGGATTCAAGTTTCATCGTCGGACATAATGAGAACACATTACAGTATCAATGATCGCATGTATACCCCTGCAAAATTATCTTTCCCCCTCGAGGCCGCAATATCGAAATTAAAAAAAACTTTTCGAAAACTGAAAAAAAATCCCGAGTAATGACGGCTGCATTATCTCCGCGGCCACATAAAATAGCGGCGCATTGTAAAGAGGCCCGGCCGCAAAATAAAAGAGCGCGCGCGGGGCTGCAGTCTGTAAAAAAAAGCCGGCAGTCCTCATTTTAAAATTCGCTTTTGTGCGCTCCCGCACTGCCGATCCGAAACTTATTGCGCATCCTCGCACGATCATCCCGGCGCAGTCCGGCAAAAAAGGAATGCAAATGCCATTTCTCGGCTATTAATTTAAGCGCTCGCGTCGTTACGGATTCAGAGAGAGAGCAGCGGCTGTCTCGAAACAAAAGGAGGTCGAACGAGCCGCAAAAGAAAATCCATAAATAAATTACTTCATTAAGGGGGGGCCCCGCGTGTCGCAAAAAGATGCCGGGGCCAAAGATTGGCCGGGCCGATCTGCGTAGGCGAGCGAGAGCCTGCATAAGAAAGCCTTTTATCGAAACTCAAAAATGCCCTGGAAGAATTTCGCCGCGCGGCGTCACCGCTTTGTTCCCAGGGAGAGAGCAGCTCGCGCGCGCGATGCGTCGCCTTTGTGTATGCTTGCGCGCGCTAAAGATAGAGGCAAAAAGAGAGGAAAGAAGCCTGGCTTTCTTTCTCTCTCTCGTCGAAGGGGCCGCTCTAGACGCACACACGAGGGGGCGCTGTGGTGGAGAGAGAGAGAGCCCTTTTTTTGGTTTTACAAACTGGTTCAATTTTTTCTCGAAAAGCGGGTGAACCCCGCGGAAACCGGTTGCTGCCGATCAAGAGCAAGCTAGCCTTGGCAAGAGCGGCAGGCTCGCGCGCGCGCGCGGGCGCCTATAAGAATTTTTCCGGGAGAAAAATGCCAGGCTGGACGTGGGATTTCGCGGTTGATTTTGCCTACGTTTTGTTGGATGAATAATGGATGGCTGCGATAGCCGTATGGGATTTTGCTAACGTAATGGTTGGACAATTTTTTTTTGTTTTTTATTATTATTATGGGAAATGTTTTTCGTGACAATGAAAATGAGTAGGCGCAGTAATGTGCCTGGAAGTTAGGATAAGAAACGAATTATGTACTTAAAATTTATCAAAATAAAGTTACATCTTGTTCGAACAAAAGCGCATTAAAAAAGATAACAAAAGAAAACAGCTTTTTAAGCCGTTTTCTCTGATTCCCCGTTCCACTTATTTTTTTTTTTTTACAAAAGTCCGCGCGCAAAAAAGTGAAAAATTGCTTGAAAGCTTTGGCTAGCAGCGCTTCAAAGAAAGTGCATTAATCTTGCGCAAAAAGCAAATTTATCTACTTCATTCTAACGTTCAAAAACAACTTAAAATGTAACCCACTTCTTGCAGTCGTATACAAATTCGCAAAATGGAATCGTGCCGCTCAGCTCCCCGATTCGTTGCAACAAGCAACCGTATACGGAATCGCCTTATCCCACAAAAGAAAGCCCCCATTTCAATGCGGTAGCCGGTGTACGGGCTTCCTAGCATTGTAAGTAACAATCAATTGCTTTGATACAAGCGCGGAGAAAAACAAATTCAGCCAAGATTTCCAGTTAGTCGCGCGGGGCTCCTGCATTTTCAGTTATATATTCTCGCTGCGAAAAACGCGGAGAGCTGGTGTGCGCGCAAGTGCGCAAAAAATCTGAAAGAAGCTCTCCTCTCGATCTCTTCGAGTGCGCATCTATCGCGTCTCTCTTCTTTCTCTCGCTTTTTCTCCCCCCCTCCTCTCCGTGTCTTTCGCTCCGGTTCGGCGTATAACGAGTTGTGTCTAATTCCAGGCTGAACTATTTCACGATACGATGCACTCGAAACATTTATATAACGGTGCTCTTTGTGTTTTTAGATATAAATATATCTCGGGCTACGCAAGAAGTTTTGCGAGAGAGTCCTGCTTTGCAAAGATAATGCCCAAGTTCCTGGCTGTCCGCGACTTTTCCGAGCGGGGGGAATTATTTTTGAAATTACGCCCGCTGGTGGGAGGAATGTCGATGCTATTATTTCCCGGTAACGGCATAAAAGATAATCGTTAAAATTCAAATAAATCGGGCATTCTTATTGAAGATTTGCAGCGGAGCTGGGGCCGAATGTTACGGCAACGGCTGCGGATATGGCCGCGATAATTGCGCTCGAAAAAACACAGCAGACGTTTGTTTTGTTGGCTGTTTTGTGAAATATGGTTTATGGGTTCGTTGAACCGCTCGAGAGCGACCGATTCGCGCGCTGCCGAGCTAAAAGGAATGCACTGTTAATGAATTGCTCTTAGCTGATTTTTCCGATTGGAAGCTCTATCTGAAAATCTTCGTTTCTGTATTGATTATTTTGTAATTAGACTATTTTACTTCGTTGAGGATGAAAATTTCTCTATTTTCATGCATTTTTATAGCGTGGAATAGAATGCGTTATATTTTTAATTTTTCTTTGCATTAAAATATAGTGAAATAACGTTTCTCTGAAATGGACATAAAATGTTGCGATCTAGAAAATTGAGCAATCATCTATTCACATTCTAAACAGTTGTCATAGACGTAGAGGCAGCAATAATATACAATCTTTTTATTTGTTGATAAAATAAGTAACTCCAAGTAAAATGTTTTCTTTAATTATATTTACATTTTTCTAATGTATTTTTTTTTTTTAAATTTATTTACCTGTAAGTAGTCACAAAATTATGCAATTCTACTCATTTCGAAACGAATAGTCAAGCCAACATCAAAATAAATAAGAAAGATAATAATTTACAAAGTTATCTTCAACCCATCTCATCTGCATATAAAATTCATTAATGAATTAAACTTAACTTCATAATTCATCCGCGCATTTTGTAGCAAATACCTACGCACAGCTACCTGATCGTAACAGAGATATAAAAGCCAGCTCAGAAATATGATAAAATAGTTCGAGGCGCACTTTTTGGATTAAGGCAGAGGCGTTAAGTCGTTTAATTACATTAAATGAAGAAATAAATTACGGAAGGGCGTTGCGCGCGCAAACGGATTAAAATTGTGCGATTTCAAACGGAGTTAGTTCAAGAATTTATTTTGCTCTGGATAGGAAAACACTGATTTTTTTACTCGCTGTAACAACGTGTAATCCCTTATGCTTTTATCACGATCGCTGGTTAATTAACGCATTATTTTCTGTAGCGTTACCCTTCAGGATTTTCCATTTACTTAATTTTCAGTTAATGTATTGTTTAGATTTCCGTATTAAGAGGAGAGTACATTAGATTAAAAGCAGTAATTTGCAAAAAAGGTTAATGAATCAATTCTGTTCATTACTTTGTCGGAAATTTTGGTCGCAATGTTAATTCTTAGTGCTCTAATAATTCAAAGTTTTTAATGTTGCATGAAAATATGTTAATGTGTAAACTTGAATAGATTTGACTTATTACAGTTTGATTACTTTTTTATATTTTTGTTTAATGAATATGGTTTCAAAATGCTATAGTTAGATAATAGGCATAAATTTTCTATTGTTAGTAGTTATGTTCAAATACTTAATAAAAGGACGCAATAAAGAACTAAAATGATTATTATATTTTCGTTGGAAAAAATATTTCGAAAAATGAGTTATATGTTCATTAAAAAAATCAGCACGATCGCGATATGAATTTTTAATGTTTGTTGCGCTTTCGAAACCGAGCCAATTATAGGGAAAATAAAATGAATATACGCGGAAGTCCTTAAATGGAAATCATGTACATGCTTATTTTGAATATGTGCTTAATTGGCTGTAAAATATAAATTCAAAATTTCACATTGTTGAATCTCGGCGGCTTACGCTGCGTTAACTTCAGATTTACAGTCACTTCTATGCGGTAAAAGAAGCCCGATATTATTTTTTCTAAACTTGCACAGTCATCCATAAAGTCGTATTAGAAATATTCTTTATATAACGAGCGCAATGCACAAAGTAAAAACAACAATTCAGCGCTCCGGCATTTCCACGAAATTCAATCAAAGAAACGAAAACGTAAAAGAAAAATTGCTTAGCCGGAAAGTAATTTTGAAAATTGAAATACGAAAAAAAGACGAACGTCATTATATACAAAAGCGAACGATTTCTCCTTTTTCGCGAGAGCCGCGCGTGCACCCCATTTATCCCAGAAAAATTGTTAGATCCGCAAAGAAGTTCATGTGCGCCGCATAAAAGGCTTGGAAACAGAAAAAAAAAAGAAGAAAAATAGGACAATAAAGCGCTTGCTGGAATGGGTCGGGGGGTAGCAACTCTAGAGAGAGACAGAATGAGAAAGAAATCGCAAAAGCGAATCACGACTACACATTTTCAATTTGAATGGCGCAATTAAAAGTTGGCAGCCGACAATAATAATATTCCAGCTTGGGCAAAAAGTAAAGAGTCAGGCCGCGCAGGCCCGAAAACAACGAGGCAAGAAAGATTAAGCGCGCAAAACAATGAGATTTCGATGGAAGAGAGAAAGAGAAGTTTCGAGGCGGCGACGCGTATAAACTTTCCTGCTGCCCCCCCTCCTGCGTCGTGTTCCGCGAAGACCGAAACACGCGAATTCCAGGCGCAATTACGGCCGATCGTACATGCGAGATAAGGCCGCTTCATCCGCTGAATTGGAGTACAATGAGGCGAGGAAGTCGCCGAGGAAAACGGCCGCTCTTCTCTGGCTTGGGATCTGGGTTTAGGCGCGTGCGTGTCGCGCGAGAAGCTGCGGGTCGGAGATGAGTGTATATAGTATAGTGCACGTGTTGCGCTTAAAGAAGGAGTGGTACGATTTTTGTGATTTGGTCTGAGTTGGATGTGTGGGTGGAATACGCAGAGGATGAGTAGAATGAGATGGAGAGGTAGAAGGGTGGTTTTGAAAAATGCGAAGTGTGATTTTTTTTTTAACTGAGTGAACGAACTGAGAATTAAAATTAGTTTAGAATCAATAAGTAAAACGAGACGAATAGTTTGTTGCCTATGCGAAACGGGGATGACTGTCATACGAGTCAACAAAGAATTTGTGCGAATGGGGTTGAAATACCCAATGCACAAAGTATGCGAGAATTTTGTCTTTTCTTGTGATGTTTTATAATTTTTTTTAATTTTTACATCTAACGCTATTATTTCTTGGATATATTTTAATAAAAGAAGTTTTTAAAATCATTATAAGCGTAAAAACTGAAAAAATTCTCACATTTATCATAAAATTAATCCTAATTTTTTTAATAAATAAATTTTTCTGCGTAAAATAATAAATGAATAAAAATAATTCTTTTATTTACTTTTATATTTCTTTCTAAACAATAAACTTAAACTTTTTTTTTAAATTCCTTAAAAATGTTTTAAAATTTACGATCTTACAAATTTTATTCTGTATTAAAAAAGACATAAATTACGAAATATTGTAAGTCGATTATGGCCATTGTTCAAAAAAAAAAGTTTTACAGGTTTAAAGGAAAGGAAATAATTTAGTATTTTCCTGGAATCGAATGTACTGTTGCATTCGCGAGGATGGTAAAAAAGTAAGCCTCAAAAAGCTCGAGCCGTATATAAAATTCAATTAGTCAAAATTTCTGCGGTCCTTTCTTCGAGTTTTGAGGTCGCCAAACAATAAGTTTCCAAATTTGAAAAGAAACTCGGGTTTTTTCGTAAACTGGACCAATGACACGGAATATACGCGCGGTGCATGCAGGCAGTTTGCGCGTGTGTGCAGTTTGACCGCAGGCTTACACTGGAACGAAATTGCGTGCGTAAAAACAGCATAAATAATGAGCGTAAATGAGCTTCGGTCATTTTTTTCCAATTATTCATTGAAAGCGGTACTTTTCATGTGCTTTGCTCTTACAAAATCGCTAAATTACGGCGTTCAGTTTGAAAATCAAATCAGAATCAAAAATGATAATTCAACTTATGAAATACGATATGTGTTTAATTAATTTCGGTACTTCGGTTCAAAGTGGTTTCTTATTAGATGAATTTTACGTAAAACTAAGCAAACGAACGCTTTTGTAAAACTTCAGAAATAGTTCGTGTTTTATATTTCACATAAAAACAGTTTCAATCCGATCAATTTTTACGAGGCCTACTTCCTCACTAGTATATAAGAATCGGATTTTACAATCTTACTATAAAAACCGATTCCTTCGGCAATAGAAATAACTTTCTTCGTATTTGGTTTTGTAAGATAAAAGTAGGATATATTCTTTTAATGCTTTACAATTAATTCACTTACATTATGGTTTTTCTACGAGGTAATTTTAAACCTCCCTTGTCAGCAACAAATACAGGAAGACGTTTATTTCATAAAATTTTTTAGTTTAAAGAACATAGCTGTAGAATTATTTCAAGATTTTATTAAAATCATAGCATATTAAAGATGTAGTTTAACAAAATTCTGTTACTGTAATTGCTGGTATAAGAAGGGTGTTAATATGTCCTTAAAATGTTTGATTTAAAAATAGGTATATATGAGAAGAAGGTATAAGAAAATATTTTCTTATCTGTAAATAAAAAATGCTGCTGTTGCAATTGTGTGACATCTAGCCTAGATACAATTTGTCATAATTTCTGTACCAATAAATCTGTCTAAAATTATCTGGATGTGATCGAACTACAAAGATACGCAGATAAAACTGTTTAATCTTCCTAATTACGTGATTTTTTGGTATTGTAAAAGCTAAATATCTTATCAATCTTTTGTAATGAAACAAAACTTATTGCATTCTGAGTTTAAATCTTTTTTAGATTACAAACTAAGGTTTTCAAAATGATAACAAAATAAATGGTAACTATGAAATTCATATAATACCGTAATAAAATTGTAAAGATAAGTATTAATTCTTCAGTTATATATCATTTATTTTTTACTAATTACTAATGAAATTCCTTCAGAAATTCTACCTACAATTAAATATATAAATGTATAACACTAATCAAAAACGGTAGTTACACAATTATAAGTTCCGCTTGTTTATTTGTTTATTATATAAGAAATAATAACTTTTTGATCTAAGTATGATAAAATTAATATTTTATAGTACTATTTCCAAATTAAATAAATAATAAAGTAGTATCCTTGTTCAAATTAGTTTGTAATAATCATTTATGATTTTTTAATATCAATCGCAAGTTCTAAATTTGCAATTTTATTTTCATCGATATAAAATTCCACTCTTATGTACACGCTATAAATGCTACGAAAAATCGATAGCTGGCAACATCCTCCAAACGGAAAATTCCGCTTTTCTTATACTCTTATGTATAAAGTCGTCTTGATTTCTCAGCGTTCCTTGAAGTTCGCAGATACTTCACCGTTCTTCAGTCGGGCTTAGAAGTAAAATTTACTTTAAATCAGCATAAAGAACTGTAGTTTAAATTTTAATAACATTAAATAACTATTCTTAAATATTATATTAAAATTAAATAAGAGAAAAATTATGTGCTTATATAGATTCTAATAAATATCATTATAAAAGAAATGACAAATTAAATGAAAATTACAATCACAATCATTGATATTTGTGTTCTGTTGGGCATAAAAAGCGAGGGTAAAGTGACCATTTTTAGACACGGCAACCACGCACTTAATAAGTTACAAAGAGGCCCAAACATCATTTTTGAAATATAGTATACCTAAGATTATTATTTCAAAAATGACATTTGGACCCCCTACGTGGGTCCAAATGTTATTTTTGAAATGGTTTCCCTATGTTTATTATTTCAAAAATGACGTTTGGACTTCCGTAGGGGCCTACGGGGCCCAAACGTCATTTTTGAAATCGTAAGCCTAAGATTATTATTTCAAAAATGACATTTGAACCCCCTACAGGGGGTTATTTTTGAAATCGTTTCCTCGTGTTTATTATTTCAAAAATGACGTTTGGGCCCTGCATTTTTGAATTTATTTTTTCACGTATATGTATATAAGCATGTTTTGATCAATTTTGTTCGTCTTTAAAGCAGCGGGCAATAAAATCTTTATTGCCCGCTGCTTTGCTTTATCGCCCGCCGGTCTGAAAATGGTCACTTAAGGCCCGATTTTGGGATCAATAATACGCGAAAATCGTGCCTAGTTACATAATAGTACATTATGCAACAAGGGAGTAAAGTCGCATATTATTCCCGCGGGTGGGTTTGCTGCCCGAGCGAAG
>UELX01000136.1:0-119907 GCA_900480035.1 Eupelmus urozonus | reverse complement strand
TAAAGTTCAAAAAATTTGTTTTCGCAAGTATAAAGAATGGCATAGAGCGCGCGTAGCGCGCTTGAATTTAGCTAGTATTTTAAAATTTCAAATCATCTGTAGTATTCAAAATTTTTTGTGGTACAAATTATTCACAAAAACTTTGTAAATAAAATCTTTTTTCAAAGTTTTTGTAAATAATTTATATACAAGATAAATATTTTATATAAGGTTCAAGCAATAACTTGTACTAAGAAATTTCTATTTTAACATCAATTCCTCGTACATATATAACGTTATTATTTCCTTTTTGTTACAGGTGAGTTTCAAGCAACACTGTTACTTTAGCAAATCTTCTTCATGACGTAAGTTCAACCACGACATTTATAACAATTCAAGGAACTCATCTAAATTTCCCAGTCGGCCATAATAATTTACATTAATTTACTTCACACTAACACCACGGACACAACCCCACCGCCCTACTCTTCGCCATCAAACATTCCAACCAGCACCCAACCGAGCAATCCCGCAACCGTTTGAAAACTTAACACACCCGCAAACCATCCCCCAGCATCCGAACTCCTCCCTTATACAAATAAAACCAGCATCCGCTCCGCAACGATCATAAAAATGCAACGACGGCGCGCATGGAAATGCGACGACGTAGCAAAACTTTGCCGATATGTATGTTATGTATAGAGACAACCCGCGGCCGATCGTCTGATTTACATCCGTGTGTATAAGCTTTCGCAAGTTTATACATACACCAGGAGGCCGGCGCGCGCGCGTGCCAACAAGGTCGCTTCGCGAATGTCGGTCAACCAACCCTCTGGGCTGTCGTCTGTACGTTGAACTCGCTTATATGCCGCGGCGCGCCTCTGGAACGTGTTGCCTTTGTGGTTTTACGAGCTGGGTCTGCTTTTGGGGTTGCTCGTACGATAGCGGGGACGCTGGTGGATGGGTAATGATAATAGGGTTGCGGATGCTTCGAGGGGAATGGAGAATTGGAGTTGAGCTTTATTGTCGGTGTTGTTTTTAATGGGTTTGTTCACAAAAGTGTAATGAAGAGTGTTTGGATTATTTTGGTGCCGTGATTTAAAAGAATTGTCTAGAGTCACATTGACCTAGAGGTCTGCGCGATGCTGTCGTGGAATTGAATCGTTTATTTCTGCAGTTTTGACGTACACGCTAAGCACGCAATCCTTGTGTTCAAGATTCGACTAATGCAATATTTTTTTATTGCTTCTTTAAGTTTTTTCTAGAAATGATTATATTTCCAAGAAGTTTGAAATAAAATTTATAATAACCTACCTTCTAGTTTTAAAAATGTGAGTCATAATATTCGTACAACAAAATGCAGCCAAATTTATTTTAAAATGTACGTTGAGTATTTTATGAACATAATATTAAAGTTTCAATTTTGCAGAATTTTATTTGAAATAATGCTATAATATTCTTGCAGTTAATTTCAATAATCCCTTTCGATATTCATATATAGATTTCCAATATGAACTCAATAAATTATATCTCCAATTTAAAAAAAAATATGCGGTATTAAACCGATTATTTGTCTTTATTTTAAACCTCAACACAACGTATAACAAAAATAAACCGTACATAATTAATTAAATCGCTTCATTAACCAAATTCAAACAATTTCCTCAAATAACACGAACTAAACAAACCACTAATATCCACTTGTCAAAGCAGTCATTATCAACCTGCAGCGCCGGGATTTTATCCTGAATAAAGCGCGCGTATACAGCAGCACTCCAGCGCACAGCGAAAACGCACACCCCGCATATACACACCCAGACAAAGGCGCGCATTCACGAGGCCTGAATTTAAAGTCGTATACATATCGCGATAACCGATAGCATTCGTCTCGCCCGGAAAGCGATATCGGATTGAGAGAAACGACTCCCCCCTCCTCTAGGCTCTGCACTGCACTGCCGTCGTCCTCAGAGGGGGGTAAACTAGCGCCTACGCCTCGCGTACGTAACGTCGTGTTAGGCGAAAAATCTGTCGTCTAGTGCGCTGATTTTTCTTGGGTTTTATTGACAGAGTTGTATTATAGGGATGTGCGGCACGTGACCTATATTACGTATATTTTTGATAGTTTCTTGAGTGTGGAGTGGAGGCGATGTGAAAAAATTTCGAGGTCGACTTTGTTGTTCAGAGATGGCGAAAAACAAGATGTCACTTGATGCTGGAGATATCGAACGACTTTTTTGATACGCAAGCGAGGGTTCGAGGCTGTTTTTTGGGCGCAGTATTTGTTTTAAAATACGTGGTTTTTTTGTGCGTACTGAAATAAGATTTTTGAAGCGAAAGACGCTTTTCTTGCGTAGCTAAGATATTTATTGATTAAACAAGTTAATGTGATATATAGATGTATATGGAAGTGAACTAAATATTTTTTTGACTCAATCATTTTTTAAACACGTATATTACATTGCAGCTCCCCAACTATGATTGTACGTTTTATGAGTGAAGTAGCAAGTTTGCAAATGCCTTCACTCTAATTGCTCTTAAACACTCACCCAAAATATTCATATTTTGTTCCAAATACGCTATTTTTTACGACTTACAAACTTTAACATTACTCCGTTAAAATTAAAAATAAAATATCTCTTTTACAACTTCAGCCATTGTCCTGAAACTTTGATATCACCACACTTCGCCTCCTTAAAATATTCATTAAAAAAAAAAGCATGAATATTCAACACCCTAGAATAAAATACAACAATACACCTTGACCCCGCAACCATGACATCTTTCATAAAAAAAACCCAGCTCTTTACACTCTCAATACAACCTGTCTCTCGCACAAAGCCAAAATCCACCTATCCAATCCCTACACACATACACCCCACAGCTAAAACTCATCACCCTCGCGCGCGCAATCCGGCAGCCATTTCCCCATTCCGAAATCAATCAGCCAGCGGAAGGCGAAGTGACCCAAGGCCAGTCCATGAGCCCCATGTCCCCGCGAGAAAGGGAGCAACAATAATAATACGCATCCGGCGGCTCTCTCACCATGCGCAGTCGTAAGACGAGCTGCGCGTCGGCGCGACGGAGAGAGAGCCGGTCGAACGCGGGGAGAGAGACAGAGAGAGCCGGCGCCGTGGCGACTGCAGCCCCGCGCGCGGAAAATCAATAGGCTCCCCGGCTGCCTCTCCTGCATGTGGGCGTGCGCGCGCTGCTCTTTACACTGTGTGCATGACACACGCGGCGCTCCTGTTTCGCTTTTCTCCCTTTTGTGTGTGGGTATATAAGCGCCCGTTGTCTTATTATCATCCTAGATGCGCGTCGGTACTGTTGGTATTGTAGAGGGGGTGGCTTTTTGTTGTCTAGGTACGGTTGAGGTGGCTTGGATAAGAAAGGGCTAGAGGTGCTTTTGTTTGGATGGTTTTGGTGGATGGGTTTGAGAAGGCGATAGGAGCGCGATGCTGCAAGCGGAGGTGATTGGGAAGAGGGATGTTTTAGAATGGTTGCTTTGGATTTTTTTTGCTGTGTTTGTTCGTTTGTTTTTGAGGGATATTTAGTGTTTATACTGATACATTGTATTATTTGTATTATTACTGGATACGTTAAAAAAATAATAATTTAACTGTTATAGTTATGAGAACCTGAAATTTGAGTCAATATTTTACAGCTCTCCTACTCTTCGTGTTGAATGGTTATATATACATGCTCACTGTCGTATTCCAAGTCACGAAAAAGCTGTACTGTAAATTATACAGTATCAGCATCTACAGATAAAGCGCAGACTTAAACATAATTTACAATTTGCTACCCGCATTAGTTTTCTCTTTCTCGAGTTATATTATATATTAATATAGTTTTTTCGTTAATGTGCTATTAAATTTATTGTTATTTCAAACGAAATAATGAAAGGATAATCCTCAATATTTCTAACAATATCATCGATTATTTCAACTTAGAAAAGTTGCAAGGAAAACAGCTCTTATCTCTTCCGATTTGCTTGTCGTTAGAGCAGCATTGACTTGTACTTTCGTAGCATTGTTTTAGTTTAAAACTGTTTATTAACAGGAGTTTGTGTAACAATTGAATGAATCAATCAATACCATGAGAAAATGGAGTCTGCCTGCAATACGTGACTTGATTTGTAACGTCCTTCTCAGGTACCCATCCGCAAATTCCATTTCCTTGCAAACTACACCTAACTGAAGCAAAGTTTACAAAGTTTTGTTGTGAAAATTAGCCGTGTAATCTGTGTTACTTCTGTAGCAGGAGAATTGTCTAATGAACAAGGTAAACAACGGAAATCTAATTTTAAGGTTAAGATCGTGTTGAAGCCGAAATTTATACTATGCCAACTGTTCAAGGAGTAATGTAAAAAAAAATTAAATTCACTTCTGAACTTATTTAAACAAACTATTATAATAATAATAATAATCTGCAAAAACTTATACAGACACACACAAACTATCTCAGCTTCTCTTAAAAATTACTCATCTCTTTAAAGCCAAAAAGTTCCCGCAAGTCCGTGAATGTCATCCTCCAGCTAATCTCAGACTCGTCTCTAGACGATTTTTCTGCGGCACAGCACGTATATACATGCAGTACACCACCTCCCCCGCAGCACGCGCACACAGTCCTACATACACACATAGCTTTTTTCTCGCCCTCGTCGCGACTAACACATGCGCGGCGCCGTTTCCCTTTCGCCTCGTCTGCGCCTGTATATACACACTTTCGCCTTCCTTTTTGTCTCGATTTCGCCCGTTAATAATTGACGATCCGCGGAGCGCACGCGAGGCTAGCGAAAGAGAAAGAGAGAGAGAGAGAGAGCGAAGGTCGCCTTAGCAGCTCCTCGGAAATAGAAGACTCGTGAAGAGGTGAAGCTATACCCGCGTCGGAGGTGGGATGGGGAGACGTGCATCTTAGCGCGCTTTCTTATTGGCGCGGGTTTGTCAGACGGATTTGTGGAAGACTGCGGTGGATACCTAAAGCTTGGATCTTTCAAGGGATGTTTATGATAGTTTTTTTTTTTAAATTTTTCATTAGTGAAGAATTTACTATGAAATGAACTGTCACTTTTTAGAGAAATATCATCAGTATTATTATAAACTTTTTTAAAGTTTTTGTATTTAGGATAATAATGTTTTTAAGCAGTACAATGTCATTTATAATGGTTGGCCTATGAGCCTTTAAAATTACATCACCTTTTCACTTTGAAAAGAATTATCAAGCTAATTTTAGTTTCCAAGGAATTTTTTTTTAATTTGACGCAATACATCATCCTCAAGTGACGTTGTAAAAGATACAGTTAGGTTATGCACATTGTGTGGACTGTAACAATTAAAAGAAAATGAGGATGAATAGATAGCTTAAAAATTCTTTGATACTTTCGTTAAATAAGTAACGTAAATTCCTTTCACGTATACTTTAATTGATCTAAATTTACAAATTATTTCTGTTCAATGATATATTCCCTAATCTGAATATACTGAACTAAAAAAAAATATACTCTCTCCGTACAAAGTCGCAGCTAAATCTTCAACCCTCTCCCAAACAATCCTCATATCACAAAAGCCGCACGCACAGCTTTTTTCTCCTCCTCGTCTGTTTTGTCCTCCCTATCGCTCCCTTATCACACTGACTCTCGCACTCGCGCGATTCGCCCGCTCATATTATGCACACGCGCGTGCATAACATCACGCCCACACGCTCGAGTCGCACACGCTACTATAGGTGATGCGTACGTGTATACGTATATGCCCATGACGGCACTTGCGTAATTGCTCTTAATTCGGCGTAAGTGTCGCCGCGCGGCCGCAGACCCCCGAGAATGCGCGGCGCTCGTTCTTTTTTCACATGAGCCATACAGCGCGACGACGTCTGGCCAAGCGTTCGAGCTATGTCCAATGTTAAGTTGCTGGTGACGCGGCGTCGATTTGTCAGAACGAGGCTGCGATGATGGGAAAGAGTTGAGTGTTATATAGTCGGTCTGGGAAATCCGGGGGAAATTGGAGTTGGGCGGTTAGATTTTGTATGGTTAGCTGGTTGGTTGAAGCGTTTTTTTGTTTTTGTTTTTTGGAATTAGGAGTTTTAATGTAGACGGATGCTGCTTATAAATGTGTTTATGAAGTATAATTGTAAAATATGTCAATTGAGTTCCATGCAAATTTAATAAGAAGTAAGGAAAACTTTTTGGATAATTCATATATCATGAAAATAACAGATCTTTATAAACAATGATACACTGTACATAAGTTTTGAAATGAGTGCTTGTAATAATAAAGATATATTGGCAAAGAAGAGACATATTTTTGATGATCATCTTTAAAACGGGAAGTTACACAACAATCTTTTTATAAACTACATACACAGCTTTTTTATCTCATTAATTCGTGACAAACTACAGTAACATAAGTTATTATAAAAAATTTATCAGAAGTTAAAATATTGCTTGCACGATAATATTTTTAATTTAACTCTCAATTAGGGATAAGCTTTTCCAACTCCGCATCAATATTATAGCATCATTTGTTTCCCTGTTTACATTTTCGTACACTCATTTTCTCTAATGTGTCGTAGCGTCGAATGGCCAGGCTAATTGATCGCGCCTGCAGTGCAGTCCCGAAGCGTTGATTACGAGGCGAGAGCAATTAAGTATGCAAAGCCGCCCGGAACCTCTTTTTTTCTCCTTGGCAGCACACGTGTGCGATTTAAAAATAGAAAATTGTAAAGCGCGTTACCGAATTTGCTTGCACAGTCACGCGTGTCGAAAATTTGATTTTTAAAAGTTTTTGATGTATTTACGAAAAGGACGCGCGATATCAGAGCATTCATCGCTTATAGAGGTTTAATTTAATAGGATTATATCTGAGGTTTAAGTTTCAAAGACGATCAGAGGCTGTGTGACGTAGCGTTTTGGAAGAGAAAATACTTAATCATATATAAGTGATTGAATTCGAGATAGATCTTTAACTTAATTAAGCTGAGATTTGGGCGTCTTTGAATCAATTTAAAAACAATTTATTTTAATTCTGATTGAATATTCAAGCGCCCTATTAAAAAATAAAGTTGATGAAAAGTTAGATAAAAATAAAGGGTTTATTTACTAGTTCGCTGATTCACTTTTACGAGGTTGGCCATTGGATGCAATAAGCAGAAATGATAAATGTGTGTTATGAATAAACGAAAAAAAATTTGGTTTATTTTTTTATTTCTACTCTTGCAAAGTTACTTTTTTAATTTATGTATTTATTTTGGTCTTGCAACTTGAACAAAATACACTTTATTTTTGTAATTTTCTGCTCCAATTTTTCCGGGATTTTTTACAAAAGTTTCTGCGATTATATTATTTTAAACTTAGAATCCATTTATTTATATAAGAGTAATAATAGTTGATTTAATATTTAAATAATGTATTAAAATTTTAATTCCAAATTTGTAAAAAAAATATTAATTTTTAGTCCTGTTAATATTGTATTTTACATATATTAAAATTATTGTCAAATAAGTTTATAATAAGTCGATTTCATAATCATAAAAAATCAAAATTTTTCCTTAAAACAAAAATAGCAGTTCTGAGAAATGATGATGTCTGAACGCCCACTATAGACTTTGTAGCGTTGAAAAAAAAATAATGGCAACGATAGAGTATTAGTACTAACGGCAACAACTAAATTGAGAACGATAAAAAGAATGAACAGCTAATGACCACTAAATAACTTATGATTTAATTCCAGTTTGTTTTATTAACATTTAAAAACTGTGATTTTATTCGTACGTATAATAAAATCAATACATAAAGAGTTAATATTTGTGCAAATAAAATCAAATTTTTATAAAGTATAATTTTTGTTATGATACTAAATTAAATTTATGTTAACTACTAAAATAAATTTATTATTTCATTTACAAAGTAAAATTATTTGTCCCAAGCATTAGCAATGTACGAGTATAATAATTACACATTAGCTAACCCATCCGCACCAAAACAACAACCACTTTTTTTCACTTAATCAAAAACCACAGAGAAAAAACCTGCTTACCCACCTATGGAAAATAGAACGTTTCCCTCCCAAGATTTCCGTTCGATAAACCCATCTCCATTACCCCTCTCTGATAAATAGGCCGCCTCGCACCAACACACTCACACACACGCATACAAACCCGCCGCGGTAAAGCACGCTTTTATCAGCCTGTTAAATCAATAAAGCGCGCGCGCCGTTGACATTTAGAAGCGCGCTTCTTCCATAGCCACACCGCACCCATGTGGACGTCCCGTCATCGTCGTCATCGACTTTGTTCCGGGTTGACGCGCCGACGGCGAAGGCACAACCTGCGCGAGACGCTCCTTCGCTAATGAATTCCTAATTGGGATATTGGCGATCGCCGGCCGCGCTCCGTTGTGCATGTCTAAGTCGTCGGAGGCTTCTCCTTCTTGCGGGATTCATGCACTGGGTAAGTGTATGGGCACAGCGGTCTGGAGGTTGCATAGTCTGCGATGATTATCTCTGTGCTTTTCTCGCTTGATGAGTTGGAAAGGTGGGACGTGATTGGAATGGTTGCTCTGTTGGTTAATGAAAGGGTTCGCTGTTGGGAAATTTTTAGATGGTTGAGGCAGGTTGAGGTCAATGTTTTTTTGATTGTTGGAAGTAGTACTTTTTGCTTGAAAATATTTTTATTTTAGCACTGTATAGTTATGAAATTAAAATGTAATAATATTTTTGTGTGACTTTTGGAAATGAAAAATCTCTTATCATGGAGTTGTAATATAAATGATTAGTAAAGACTTAACTTCGTAAAAATTGAACAGATAAAATCTTCATCGTGGTAAAATAATCAATCCTATAATTCATGTAATCCATGTGACTAATGTACGCTAAGGTTTCAATTTAAAGTTACGTGCCGCAGAATAAGCCCTAATAGAAATTCAGGAAGCTGGCGCTGGTTAATTTGGACAAAACCTCATACACGCGACTGCTTTAGTAGAAATCGAAACCACTTTCAGAAATGGAACTGAGTCGTATAACTGTTACTAGCCGGCCTAGTATTAGTCCAGTAAAGCTACTTTGGAACCGGATTTCAAATCTGATCGGATTTCTATGTACTGATAAATTGAATAGACTACAAAAACTATTTTCTTTTTCGATTTTCAAGATAACCTGGCCTCATACATAGTGAATTCTGCAATAATCAAACATTTCCACTGTCCTAAAATTCATAAATTTCCCTTAACCATGTAATAACCATTTTAGCTTAAGCTACAGCCTAAATAGAAAATTACATTTCTAAACAAAATAACTACCGCCAAGTTAAAGAAAAAGGACCACCTATAGCAAAATTTCGCCGTCAAACTTAACTTTGACAAATCTCCTTTTAAACGCATCCACAAATCATCCCACCACTCCAGCCTAATCAAACCAGCCCACCTTCTCGAATCGAGACTTCGCATTGCAAGTTCAAGAGGCCGTGGTAGCTCGTAACCACAAGAAAAGAGCACGCGTATAGCTCCGCGAGTCGTCAATTATTGTCCAGATAGAAGAAGACGAATGACCTCGCGCGTACGCGCATACCCAGAGTGACATGCAAGCATAGCGGAGAGAAGAGACGGATCGGCTCTCTCGCAGGAATGTAGCTGCGCGCGCCGAGAGGGCAGTCGTCTTCGCCTGTCTCGTCGTTTCTCTCCTTTATTGTATATAAAGTGAAATGGCCGCGCGCGCGCGAGCGGCTCTAGCGTATCGGCAGTAGCCGCGCCGCTGGTTTTCCTTGAGGGCCGCGCCTCTACAGTGACCACGATGCTGGTTTCCCTTTTTTCGCGTTCGGCGGAGGTAGATGATGCACGTGTATTCTGGATTTGCTTGGGAGAAGAAAGTTTTCTTGAGATTGAATGAGAAAGGGGATGAGTTTGACTGGAGAGGTAGTGGGAGGTCGGTTTTTTGAGTGATTAGATGTGTAGTTTTAAAATATTCTTGTGACAAGTAAATGGAGTGATAGACGTTACTGACTTGTGATAGACGTATTGATTGGCGAGTATATAATATGGTTACAAACAATGGTTGTATGAAAAAAATCTGTTTTGTTTGATTTCATCGAAATGTACAATTTTATTCTCAGTTTTCTCTTATTAATCTAGACTTTGAAGCATCATCGTAACGCAAAAAGTAGATATTCACTGAATTAATGAATAGAAAATTTTTTTCTTTTCGATTTAGCTACAGCAAATAACGAAAACATATAGAAATTTTATTTTAACCATGTTCACGTTTCCATTTCCTGATTAAGAAAAGGATGCAATAAAACAAATTAATTTTCATCAAAGGTCGCTTTTATCCAACACCCACTTTCAAATTCAAACATCAAATATTCCCGTAAACTCCAAAAATAACCCTGACTCTACCCATCCACGCCGCTGCCAAAATACCTTAATGGTCCACACACGAATCCTCCCTCTAGAAAAACATCTCGCCTTATTTAGATAATCATCGTTACTCTGTCCTGCGTTTCGTCAACATTATACTTTACACGAAAAAAGGCCGCGACCAAGCCAGCAGGTTCTAGCTCACCGAGAGAGCGTGGAGTGTGTATTTAATGCGTGTGACATCATCGTACGGCGGCGGCCGCGTGACGTAATCGAAAAAGAGAGAGAGAGAGAGAGAGGATTCGAGCACTCGCACAGCCGTGCGCGATTATCGCACGTTTAGTGGTGTTTATTGCAGCTTGGATTGGCGTCGACGATTTTAAAGTCCGGCGCTCCAAATTTAAAAATTGTGTCGGCCTTATAACGCCTGCTGTTGACAGTGTGGAGGGAAATGTTTTTTTATTTGGTTGGTTTACTGATGTTGAGATCAGTTCAACTTTTTAAATTTGAGTATGGTGTAGATGTGATTTTGAGAAAGTTTAGTAAATTAATTGTTGGACGGAAGGTTATTGCTTAATTTGTCGTGTAGCAAGTACCGAGAGCTTAATCTAGTTTATGACTAATAGGGATCGAGGATGTCATTAATTATACCTAATATCTAGCAGTTTGATAACTTGGAAATTATCTAAGTTTTATACTTCAATAAATTATTAGTAAAGCAAATAAAAAGTTTTGACGTCGAAGAAGGGAATGATAATGAAATTATGACAAAAGAACATTGTAATTTCATGGCATACATATTCATTTTGCTCACTGTAAATGTTCCTTTGTTAGAGATGACTAAAATACAAAAAATGCATGAATTATGAATGTAGGCGCGAAGTTAATTTTCACGAAGCGCTCGCAGTGTACTCGTGGCGCTGTTATTTTTAAACATTTAATCTCCAGCTTGAGTTATTTTAATATTTTTTTTACTTCAATAATCGAGGCTGCTGCTAAAAATTATATTAACGTTGTGCTATTTTAAAATTAAATATTTCTCTTCTTAAACAAGGATATTGTGTAATTTATAATGAAAGCTTCGCATACACGGCAAGTTAATATTTACAAAGGACAAATAATGGTTTGAAACGTCTAATGAACAATGTATATTTTAAATTTTAGCTTAAAAATTTTTTTTACCACACGTTGATCTTATTTGCTAGTTTTTATTTTCTTTATTAATTAACATTTTTCCCAAATATTAGTGAGCTTGGAAAAATTTTATGCATATATACACAGAATATAGAATGAAAACCAGTAAGAACGTATAAACCAGTTTCTTACCTATCATTGTATATCGAAACGAAACTGACATCCAAACGAACTTGTTTACGTGTAAAATATGTATCACCAAACACATCTCTGTAGCCTCGAAACTTAACAACTCGCACAAGAAATACGCTCGATGACCAATAAACAGTCGACACCTCAAAACTATATAATTAAAATTAAATGTAAATCGAATTCTAAAATTAATGATTGATTGTTTTTTTAATTACAGGAGTGCCCTTAAGAGACAGACGACGGCAAAATGACGACCGACATCTCGGTGCAGCGCACGGGCTGGGACTCCACGCTCCAGCAAGAGATCGTCGACGAGTACGAATACGATGGAGGAAACTCCAGCTCGAGGCTTTTTGAGCGCTCGCGTATCAAGGCATTAGCAGGTAGATTTTTTTCTGATTTTTCGATTTAAATGAGAATGATTGGTGGACAAATTTATAATATAAATATAATGAATGCTATTGTCATAATATAGGTTGAGTTTTACTGAACCAAAGGGCGAAAATATGAAAATTTTAATTACAGTTTTTATGTATCTCTTTGAGACTTTTCAAAACTATTTTTACCAACAGTCATGAAATTACGATAAACTAACCTTGACACACAAAAATATACCTCACTTAAAAATAAGTAAAATACAATTGTTTATAGACTCAAGTTCAATTAATCTATAAATCATAAATCAAACACCTTAACACACACGTTACGGCAGCCCAACAATGTTTCATTTGATACTTGCACACGAATTTTACATGCGAGCGTAAAATATACGCGGGCAGCCAGCGTCAAGCCGACGCCTCGTTATGCAACAGCTAGATACCGCTACTCCCGTGCGCGTGTCCTCACTTTTCGCTTAGCCAACAAGCATATCTCTCTAGAGATCTGGTGGATCGGCTATCGGCTCGATACCAGCTTCTGATGATTCTATACGATTGTTATGCATGATATTTTTTTGATTTGCTCAGTTTAAACCTTTTTTTAGCAAAATTTTTCGTTATTAAGTAGCAATATTTGGACAATAAATAATTCGTTATTTTAAACTATACTTATATGTGAGCAATAAATATGAAAAGTTGAAAAATTATATGTGATATTAAAAGAAATTACCAGAAAATTATTTCAAAGTGTAAACAAAATTTTTTGAAATTTTATTAAGTATTATGGCATTTATTGTAGATGAGGTACAAATAATCTTTAAATTGAAGAATTTAATTCTTAGATTTTTTTAATAAATTGAGAATATGCGTAGGAGAAAGTTCAATGGCACTCTGCCTAGTTTATCACAGCTTTAAATTGGTGTAATTTTTACACAAGTCAAGTTCACGCGCAAGCCTAAGGAAAAGTTCAATGCCAAATTCATTCTTGAAATAAAATTTATCTGTTACTTCTTAGAACAACAGATTAAATACGGATGACTCACAGAAGAACCCGCCCAGAAAGATGCACTCTCAAATTTATAACGAATCTGTTAAAGTAACATATTTTTTATTACGATAAAATCCATTTCACAATTAAAGAAACAGTTTATATTATTAAAAAATAATTATATATATTTCTAAACAGAATCCCAACATAAACATACAATTCTATAATTCATTCTCATTCTTAAAAACAATGACGAATCCTCATCCATCAGGAAGTAGTTATCCAATAAACCGCTAAGAAACACGTTAGAATAACATTCCAGAAATTAATCAACCTATCAATTAGCTTTAATGACTCAACCAACACCACCCATTAATTATGCAAACGTCCACCAATCGCTCAATCAACAGCCTCACACATGCCAACTAACCATCTCTGTCTCTATTTCTCATCTCCCAGGCGAGCGCGAGCTCGTCCAGAAGAAGACCTTCCAAAAATGGGTGAACTCCCACCTGGTGCGCTGCTCGTCGCGCATCGGCGACCTCTACGTCGACCTGCGCGACGGCAAGATGCTGATCAAGCTCCTCGAGATCCTCTCCGGCGAGCGTCTGCCCCGGCCCACCAAAGGCAAAATGCGCATCCACTGTTTGGAAAACGTCGACAAGGCCCTGCAGTTCCTGCGCGAGCAGCGCGTCCACCTTGAGAACATGGGATCCCACGACATCGTCGACGGCAACCCGAGGCTGACGCTCGGTCTCATCTGGACTATTATTCTACGCTTCCAGATTCAGGATATTACAATCGAGGAGACGGATAATCAAGAGACTAAGAGCGCTAAGGACGCGCTGCTGCTCTGGTGCCAGATGAAGACGGCCGGCTATCATAATGTGAACGTGAGGAACTTCACGACCTCGTGGAGGGATGGCTTGGCGTTCAATGCTATTATACACAAGCACAGGCCGGATCTTATTCAGTTCGACAAGCTCTCCAAGTCGAATGCCATTTACAATTTGAACAATGCGTTTAACGTTGCTGAGGATAAGTTGGGACTTACGAAGCTGCTCGATGCCGAGGATATCTTCGTCGATCATCCGGATGAGAAGTCCATTATTACTTATGTTGTCACGTACTATCATTACTTCTCTAAGATGAAGCAGGAGACCGTTCAAGGTGAGTTGAAATCTTGGATTTCTTTTATTTTAACTTAAAGTTTATCAGGTGAACGAATTCAGGGCAATCAATATCGGTTAATGAAATACGTATGTTCAAATTCTCGTAATGGAATTATAGAAATTGTAGGATAAATGCTAAAAATACAAGCATCAATCGATGCGATGATAATATTTTTGTAAAAGGAACACTAGCGCTCGGGTCGGTTAAATTTATAGCTTTTCATTCCGCAGTTGACTTCGGCCTTTATCGAAGTCTTCTCCTTGATACAATAAATACTATTTCCATGCAAAAGCTAAATTTATTTTTCGACTAAAAAATTCAAATGCGTCCTTATACTGATATAATATTTCACTTTACAGGCAAGAGGATAGGCAAGGTCGTCGGCATCGCAATGGAGAACGACCGCATGATCCGCGAGTACGAGAGCCTGACCAGCGACCTGCTCAAGTGGATCGAGTCAACCATAACCGCCCTGGGCGATCGTCAATTCGCCAATTCTCTGCTCGGCGTTCAGTCTCAGCTCTCCCAGTTCTCCAACTACCGCACCGTGGAGAAGCCGCCCAAGTTCGTCGAGAAGGGCAACTTGGAGGTGCTGCTCTTCACCCTTCAGTCGAAGATGCGCGCCAACAATCAGAAGCCCTACACGCCCAAGGAGGGCAAGATGATTTCGGACATCAACAAGGCTTGGGAGAGGCTGGAGAAGGCCGAGCACGAGCGAGAGCTCGCCCTGAGAGAGGAACTGATCAGACAAGAAAAGCTCGACCAATTGGCAGCTAGATTCAACAGGAAGGCCAGCATGAGAGAGACCTGGTTATCCGAAAATCAGCGGCTTGTCTCGCAGGTATGACTGGTTTATTTAGTTTTATAATGGACGTATATAGGAGCAAAGTTGATTTAAAAATTAATTTTTATAAATTTTACAGGATAACTTCGGCTTTGATCTGGCAGCAGTGGAAGCGGCGGCCAAGAAACACGAGGCTATCGAGACCGACATATTCGCTTACGAGGAGCGTGTACAGGCCGTCATGGCTGTTTCCCAGGAGCTCGAGGCCGAGAACTATCATGACATCGAGCGCATCAACGCGCGCAAGGACAACGTCCTGCGCCTCTGGAATTATTTGCTCGAACTCTTGCGCGCTCGCAGGTCCCGACTGGAGCTGTCGCTGCAGCTGCAACAGAACTTCCAGGAGATGCTGTACATCCTGGACAGCATGGAAGAGATCAAATTGAGACTGTTGACCGACGACTACGGAAAGCATCTCATGGGCGTAGAGGATCTGCTGCAGAAACACTCGCTCGTCGAGGCCGACATCAACGTGCTGGGCGAAAGAGTCAAGGCGGTTGTCCAACAGAGCCAGAGATTCCTCGAACAGGTAAGAAAAAGTTTTTATAAAAATTCGTGATATGTATTTGAATGACAACAGTGGAGTTATTAACGGTGCCTTACTTTCAATTATACAGGACGAGGGCTATAGGCCATGCGATCCTACGATCATTGTCGAACGCGTCCAACAACTTGAAGACGCCTACTCAGAACTCGTCCGATTGGCCGTCGAACGCCGCGCTCGCTTGGAAGAGTCGCGCAAGCTCTGGCAGTTCTACTGGGATATGGCTGATGAAGAAAACTGGATCAAGGAGAAGGAACAGATCGTATCTACTGGCGACATTGGTCACGATCTTACCACCGTCAATCTTCTGCTCTCCAAGCACAAGGCTCTTGAGAATGAGATTCAATCGCATGAACCACAATTGATGTCTGTTGTATCAGTGGGTGATGAATTAGGTAAGACATAATTTGAAATAATAAAATGAATATTTTTTTCCATGTGACTTACAGTAAAAACTAATATTTGTATTCTATATTTTATTAGTTCGACAACAGCACTTTGGATCTGAAAGGATTCAAGAAAGATTACAAGAGATTCTCAAGATGTGGAATCACCTGCTTGATCTGTCTGCGTTCAGAAGGAAGAGGCTCGAAGAAGCTGTTGACTGCCATCAGCTGTTCGCTGATGCTGAGGATATCGACGTCTGGATGTTGGATACCAGAAAACTCGTGTCTTCTGAAGATGTTGGTAGAGACGAGGCAAACGTACAATCATTGCTGAAGAAACACAAGGACGTGTCAGACGAACTAAAGAACTATGCCTCGGCCATCGAGCAGTTACACCAACAGGTGGGACAGCTTGGCGAACAAGACGCCAAGTCTCCCAAGGTCGTTGAAAGATTAGAGAAGATCGATGCAAGCTACAAGGAGCTGGTTGATCTGGCTAAGCTTAGGAAGCAGAGACTGCTTGACGCTCTGTCACTCTATAAACTGTTCAGTGAAGCTGATGGCGTGGAACAATGGATCGGAGAGAAGAACAGAATGTTGGACACCATGGTTCCAGCCAAGGATATTGAAGATGTTGAGATCATGAAACATCGTTACGACGGATTTGAGAAGGAGATGAATGCTAATGCTTCTCGGGTTGCTGTAGTTAACCAACTAGCCAGACAGCTCTTGCATGTCGAGCATCCGAACTCGAAACAGATAGTTCAGCGCCAGAACGAGCTCAACCAGAAATGGGCTGAACTTCGTGAAAAGGCTGAGACTAAACGCGAGGCCCTCAATTCTGCTCACGGTGTACAGACCTTCCACATCGAGTGCCGTGAGACCGTCTCTTGGATCGAGGATAAGAAACGTATCCTGCAACAGACCGACAGTCTGGAGATGGATCTCACTGGCGTCATGACTCTTCAGCGACGTCTCAGTGGCATGGAGCGCGATTTAGCTGCCATTCAGGCGAAACTGGACGCTCTCGAGAAAGAGGCTCAGCTCATCGAGCAAGATCATCCCGAAGAGGCGGCTGTTATCAGGGAAAGAATTACGCAGATACAAACTATCTGGGAACAGCTTACGCAGATGCTCAAGGAAAGAGACTCCAAGCTGGAGGAGGCTGGAGATCTCCACCGATTCTTGCGCGATCTCGACCACTTCCAGGTAATTTTATTTTTTATTATTATGCATTTATTTAAAACTACACAAACGCATTTATTCTTTTGATATTAATTAAATATTAATTTCAATTTATAGTCTTGGCTCACAAAGTCACAAAAAGACGTTGCAAGCGAAGACGAACCGACCAGCTTGGCTGACGCCGAGAAGCTGCTAACTCAGCACCAGAATATCAAGGAGGAAATCGACAACTACACCGACGATTACCAGAAAATGATGGAGTATGGCGAAAAGCTTACCAGCGAAGCCACGCCTGGCGACACGCAGTACATGTTCTTGCGCGAGCGTCTCAACGCCCTCAAAATGGGCTGGGAAGAGTTGCACCAGATGTGGGCCAACCGTCAAAATCTTCTTTCCAACTCGCTCAACTTCCAGGTCTTCGATCGCGACGCTCGCCAAGCTGAGGTGCTCCTTTCTCAGCAAGAGCACATCTTGGCAAAGGACGAGGCACCGGTCAATTTCGAACAAGCCGAGAACATGATCAAACGTCACGAGGCTTTCATGACCACCATGGATGCAAACGACGAAAAAATCAACTCAGTCGTTCAGTTTGCTGCACGCCTCGTCGACGACGGTCACTTTGCCGCCGACAAGGCTAAGAAGAAGGCTGAATCCATCTACGAACGCCGCAACATTAACCGCGAAAAGGCTCAGAAGCTCATGGACAAACTCCGTGAACAACATCAGCTGCAGCTCTTCCTTCAAGACTGTGAGGAACTTGGCGAATGGATTCAGGAGAAGAATATAGTCGCTCAGGACGAGACGTACAGAAGTGCCAAGACCGTACATAGCAAGTGGACCAGGCATCAAGCTTTCGAAGCCGAAATTGCTAGTAACAAAGACAGGTTGCAGCAACTTCAGGCCGCGGCCGATGAGCTCATTCAGCAGATACCCGAACTCGCAGAGACCATCCAACCTAAAGTGGCCGAACTTGCCGATCAGTTTGAGGAACTCGAGACAACTACGCATGATAAAGGCAAGAGGCTGTTCGATGCCAACCGCGAGGTACTCATTCACCAGACCTGCGATGATATTGACTCTTGGATGAATGAATTAGGTAAGTGTGAAAATCTAATTCTATTTTTTATGAGATGGCTAATGTTTTCTTTAAAAATTTAATTTTTTCAAATATAAAAATTATTTAGAAGTTTACTTGACAGAAATGGAAAAAAATAATTGTAAAATAAATGTACTGCTGAAATAACAAATATGGATTTCGTTCTAGAACTTGATAATGACTCACTTTAATTCCAAAAAGGAAATTTCTAAGTGACTTTGATCTTACCATATTTGTTTGAACGTTGAAGTAAGAATCGCACTATACAATTTATATTTACTGTGTCAATGTGCAGTACAAATAAAATTGTCGGTCAGTTTACTACGCTCAATCACAACGTGAACATAATTATAAAATGTAAAATAAAATTGAAAACAACGTAGTACAAAAATAATAAATAAAATAACTTAGTATTTAAACAAAACTGTTATTGAGATAACAATTCAAGAAATAGTTAAATATAATTCACAAAACGTACATAGTATGTAATTTATTAATAAAATAATATCTGTTAAACAGAGAAACAGATTGAGAGCACAGACACTGGATCGGACTTGGCCTCCGTCAATATTTTGATGCAAAAGCAACAGATGATCGAGACTCAAATGGCAGTAAAGGCCCGCCAAGTCACCGAGCTCGATAAGCAAGCTGAGCACCTCCAGCAGACGGTACCCGAAGACAAGATGGAAGAGATCAAGTGCAAGAAGGAGAAGGTGGCACAGCGCTTTGCTCAGCTCAAGGCACCTTTGATCGATCGTCAACGCCAGCTCGAAAAGAAGAAGGAGGCCTTCCAGTTCAGACGCGATGTCGAGGACGAAAAATTGTGGATTGCGGAAAAGATGCCGCAAGCCACCAGCCAAGAGTACGGCAACTCTCTCTTCAATGTACACATGTTAAAGAAGAAGAACCAATCTTTGAGGTTTGTATCCGAAACTTTTATTATCAATTCAATTATAAATTACTTTTCTATCCGACCAAAAATATTTAAAAAATAAATTTAACGTAATTTAATTTTTAGAACGGAAATCGACAACCACGAGCCGCGTATCAATCTGGTTTGCAACAACGGTCAGAAATTGATCGACGAAGGTCACGAGGCCAGCGATGAATTCAACAGGCTAATCTCAGAGCTTACTGAGAAATGGAAGGAACTGAAGGATGCTGTTGATGACAGGAATGCTCATTTGTTGCAAAACGAGAAAGCTCAGCAATACTTCTTCGATGCAACGGAAGCGGAATCATGGATGAGCGAACAAGAACTTTACATGATGGTGGAAGATAGAGGAAAGGACGAGATTTCAGCACAGAACCTCATGAAGAAACATGAGAGCTTAGAGAATGCTGTTGAGGATTATGCTGAGACTATCAGACAACTTGGAGAGACATCTAGGCAGTTGATCAGCAATCAACATCCTCTTGCCGATCAGATCGCAGTCAAACAATCTCAGGTACTTTTTCAAAAAGTTATCTTACTAAAATTTTGATTTTAATTAAAAAATCATTGCTTAATTTATTATTATAAATTAATATCAAATAGAAAGAAATAACAATAACTTCTTTTCAATTAGGTTGACAAACTGTACGCCGGCTTGAAAGATCTTGCTGGCGAGCGCCGCGCTAAACTGGACGAGGCTCTACAGCTATTCATGTTGAACCGCGAAGTTGACGATCTAGAGCAATGGATCGCCGAACGTGAGCTCGTAGCCGGCAGTCACGAGCTTGGTCAGGATTACGATCACGTCACCCTGCTTTGGGAGAGATTTAAGGAGTTTGCCCGCGACACTGAGGCTATTGGTTCCGAGAGGGTTACAGCCGTCAATGGTATTGCCGATTCACTTATTGCCGCTGGTCACTCAGACGCAGCCACTATTGCGGAATGGAAAGATGGATTGAACGAGGTAAATTTAAAAGTTGCAAAGTACATAATATTTTTTTTTACATTGTTACAATTTTTTGTTAAATACTCTTATTTCTTTGTAGGTCTGGCAAGACTTGTTGGAGCTGATCGAGACACGCACGCAAATGTTAGCAGCCAGCCGAGAGTTGCACAAGTTCTTCCACGATTGCAAGGACGTGCTTGGGCGTATTCTTGAAAAACAGAATGCCATTTCGGATGAGCTTGGTCGTGATGCCGGCTCCGTATCCGCCCTTCAGCGCAAACATGCTAACTTTATCCAGGACTTGTCTACCCTACAAAGCCAAGTTTCGCAGATTCAGGAAGAATCCGCAAAACTGCAGGCAAGTTACGCTGGTGACAAAGCTCGAGAAATCACAAATCGTGAGGCCGAAGTCGTTGCTGCTTGGAACAATCTGCAGTCCTTGTGTGAAGCCCGCAGAAACAAATTGGGTACAATAATTAAATTTTTAATAACTTAAATCATGTATATTAAGATTGAAAACTAAAAAAATATGTTAATTTTTTAGAGGATACTGGTGATTTACATCGATTCTTCAATATGGTAAGGACATTGATGATTTGGATGGACGATGTTGTCAGACAGATGAACACAAGCGAGAAGCCAAGGGATGTCAGTGGAGTCGAGTTACTGATGAACAACCACCAGAGTCTAAAAGCAGAAATTGACACAAGGGAAGACAATCTACTAAGTTGTATCAACTTGGGTAAAGATTTGTTGTCCAGAAATCACTATGCCAGCGATCAGATCAAAGAAAAACTCACCGCACTCACAGACCACAGAAACGCACTGTTACATCGTTGGGAAGAACGTTGGGAGAATTTGCAGCTCAGTGAGTATTTCATTTCTGTATTCAACATTACTGCTTAATGTAAAAAAAATATTTTTTCACTGTGTGATAATATATTTGTTTATTACTCAAAATAGTTTTGGAAGTATACCAATTCGCAAGGGATGCTGCCGTTGCGGAAGCTTGGTTAATCGCGCAAGAACCATACCTTATGAGTCAAGAACTTGGAGTAAGAGATTTTAATTATTTTTTTTTTTTTAACTTTATTATAATAATGAGAATGATTTTATACTTAAAAAATTTCTATAATTCCATTAATCTAGCACACAATCGATGAGGTCGAAAACCTTATAAAGAAACACGAGGCATTTGAAAAATCGGCAGCTGCACAAGAAGAGCGATTCAGTGCCCTGCAACGTCTGACAACGGTATGTATGAATACAAATACAAATAGCATTCATTCTGCAGACACATAATTTGCATTCATTTAAATATGTTAATGATTTTGTTATAGTTTGAACTGAGAGAGCTGAAGAGACGAGAACAGGAGAGGGAAGAGGAAGAAAGGCGCAAAAAAGAAGAAGCAGCTGCTGCGGAAGCTGCCAGATTGGCAAAGGCAACTCCAGTCGCAAGTCCAGAAGAACCATCAGGCGAAAGGTAATAATACGTTATTTAGATTAGCATACCTTTCAAATAATTTTTTTTTTCTTAATATATGCATCAACCTCTTATTCTTAAGATTATTAAACATACATTATTATTTTAGAGCGGAAGCTGACGGTGTACCGAGCAGAGAACGCGACGACGATCACGGTAAGTTACAAAACAATAAAATATTTGACATACCCATTTGTTTGTTTTGCAAAACTGTGTCCATAAAGTCAAAAGTAATAGTCCACATTGTTATGAATTCATTAAGTGTCAAGTTAAAATTATAAATTTTGTCGCTTTTTAAAAATGTATCAAATCCAATTTAAAAAGTATTTAACAACTTTTTCACGTTAAAATTTACACCCATGCAATTAATACAAATAAGTACAGTAATAATTTCAAGCTTATCCAAATTTCAAAATGTCAAAGATCAAGATAAAAAAGTGCTATGAAATTAGAAGGTTCAGACTCTTTTCTCTCGCAATATAAAATTGCATTTCTTCCTCTGTCTAATTCTTGATCTATCCGAATCTAACTAACCTTCTAGTTTGAAGGCATTAATAATTTGCAAATGAAGCATGACTCTTGCTAACAGCACGTTTCTTTTTTGCCTCTGTTTTCTCCTCCTTCCCAAAAACAACCCATCCCCGCTCCCGAAATGAAAAAACAATCCCTCAAATCGACAAAAAATAACGCACCCCAAAAATTAACGCGGCACGGAAATGCACGAACCACAGCGACACAGCGTAAATCTTCCACGCGAACAACGCAGGCTCAAGAGAAGCCCAAGGAAGGTGAGTGTCTACCCGTTGCCGTTGTTTGGTAGATGCGTCGTTATCGTTTATTCCATTCTAAGTGTATCATTCGATTGTTTTCACATTTATCAATTTTTAGTCTTTACGATTCTCATTTAATTGTTTATTCTAAAAAATATACATAATTATATGTGAAAAAATGAAAAAACTACTAACATTTTATGTACAATAAGTATCTATCTGTGATCATTTGTGACTATAATTATGTATACTTCGCTAATAGCAGTGACCTGCAATTTTTTGTTATTATTAATTTTCATATTTTTTTGGGTGGTTCATAATGCTCAGGTGATGGAACGTCAAAGCGAACATACATATTTTCTCTTTTCAGCCTATAACAACTTATAATATTAAATGCAATTTTTTTATATAAATATTAACTCGTAGCGGAGTGGTGTGTCTACTTGTAAAACATAAATATCTTTTCATGCATTGGCTCTTAAATATAGGTGATGGACGAGCACTTCATGGCAATAGTCATCAGAGCACTTATTAATACATTAATTTAATAATACAAATTTTCAGATTCTTAGACATAACTAACTTTTTCATTAATCGCTAATAAGCTTTCGTAGTCGCACAAATTTCAGATTATAATTAGTTACTGCGCACATGGTAGGTATTGAAAATCAGCACTTTGACTCGCAAATAACGAGCCATATTCTTTTTTTTAAATATTTTTATTAAATAGAATTGCATGCTTGTAGATTCTGTAATGTTTCACATTTTGTGTTAGAAGCTTTATGCTAAATGTTTTTGTACAGTTTTCATTTATTATATTGTAGAAGTGTGTTTTCATTTTTTTATGTAGTGAATAATTTATTTAGTTATTAATACATTTAAAATTTCTTGTGTAGATTAGATACAGACTTTATTTTATACTTGCCGTAAACCTTATTTTATACTTGTTGCAAACTCGAAATATTGAGTAATTGTTTATGAAAATTCTGGATAAAACTTCAAAATAATCCACACAAGAAATTAACATTTTACGTAAACATAACAAAAAGCATGTTTCTTATCGATTCGGTGTGGAGTAGTGCATGCTCAGAAGAGCGAACGGAGACACATCCCGGCTGAGGTACCCATATCACAATCACCATCCCCATCGAAGTCACGATCATCACCTTCCGCCCCTACAAGTAAGTGCACAATCACCTGGAATTCAAATTATTTTGATAATTCATTTTTATTATGAAAAATTATCATATAAGAAACTATCTTATAAAAAGACTTAGATTCTACATAAAATAATGTTAAATAGAAAAGTAGAAAGATTTTTATACTGAGATTAGACTATTGAGACAAAAATATTTAACAATAACAATTTTCTTACGATAAAGTACAAATTATTAGCTTTTCCTCAATGCTTTGCAAAATAGTCTGCAAAAAAATATAGTCAACTACTTTTATTAGTTTTTTTATAAGCTGTATTTTTTTAGATTTTTATTATAGATATAAAATTACTTTTTTTGATACTTCAATTATAATTATTAATATTGCTTTAATTCAGATAATATGACGGCGAAAAAGAAGCCGAGAAAGAAGTCTAAACGACATTAAAAGTTCTTTACGAAAACTTTAATTACTCAGCGGAGGCAAAGATACGATGCGGGAAAAAAACTAAAAGTAAAGTTATAGATTTTATTAGACTTGTATATTTTTAGCTTTCTAAATGATTATAAGTATATTTCTTTCAATCAAACAAATTTAATTTTAAGTTTATAATCTCAAAATTCACCGAAAGTAGCAATTAATTTATCTGTTTACAACGGTTTCTCAACAAATTTTATTTTTAGAAATCGCGCTCAATTCTCGAAATTCATTGATCTCGTTGCTAAATCGGTAGCGGACGCCGGTAATAAATATAGAAGAGCGTGCACACAAGCACCGTGCACGTAATCGCTCAATGAGATTTCCTGCAATTTAGAATCAATTATTATCTGTTACGCCAGGTCAGCTCAAAGCTGAATCAAGCGGCAAACTGTTAGTACGTTGAGTACGTGAGGTCTTTTTTTTTAACTTTGAAAGGCTTGACTACGAACAATTTAAACAGGATTTTGCAAATAATGTTAAAATTTAGGAATCGGTTAATTTTTTAATGATAATGAACGTAGAAAAGTGAAATAGATAGGTTATGAATTCCGTAGTGCATGAGATGCAAACTATTAAGATTTTAATAATTTGAATGTAGATGTAGACTTATACACTTGAAGCACTTTAAGTAGAAATATTATTGTAGAACAATAAGATGCATGAGACTTAACATTCTTTGTAAGTGTCTTCTTCGTAGAAGTCAATCTCGAAGAAGTCAATTACAAAATGACAAAAGTAAAAATTGCATGAGCACGTTTGCAAGTGTAACATGAAGACTTTGTAGTTGAAATATCTTCCACTTCAAATATACTCTCTTCAAAAAGGCGAAAAAGGAAGCCTTTGCTCTTCACAATGGCGAGAGAAAGAATAAAAGAGGGACCAAGGGAACGGCAGGTGTCAAGAGGTTCTACTGTTCCATCGATCTTTGTACACTGTGTCAAACTGTTGAAATAGGTAAAAATATTTCAAAAAATTCAATTTTTTTTTTTTTTTTGCAAAATTGTCTTAAAATTAAGCGATTTACAGTAAATCTGATTGATAAAAAAAATAAAATAAAAAAAATTGAAATCTTGCAAAGTACAAAGATTGACAAAAACAGTAAACCAAATGCACACGGCCACCCAGACTCTAATAAAACCAAGCGCGATCCAACTCTGAAGCAGGCGCCGAGCGCCGCCGATATAAGTAAGTAGCATCCCGCACCCCGGCAGTAAACGTTGCTCTCTTTTTTTGTTTTTCCTCCTGTGTCGCTTGTACCAAACACACGCGCAGCGCCGAGAGCTGGTTCGGAGTCCGGCACGCTGAGGCGCAAGGACCGCAGTCGCAGCAAGTCGCCCTTCAGAAGCTTCCGCTGGAAGAAGACAGCCAAGTCGCCGAGTCTCGACCGCAGCGGTGCCAGCGACGACGAGTACGGTGAGTAATGTGCGAGCCAGTTTCGCAGAGATGATTTTTCAGATTCAAGGAGAGCTATGCGTCGAGGATTGGAGTTTGAGAGGAAATTTTGGAGCTGCTGGAGGAGATTTTTTATGTATATGGAATTGATTTTCTGTTTCAGCTACGTGGGGAGAGTGCGGAGTTTATAAGTTTATAGGTGGATTTTTTTTATTATAAGTTGATAGTCTGATATTGGTTGATTCGAGAATCGATATTTCGACAGGAGAAATTGGGTTGCGTGCTTATTTGCCATTCTATGAAATTTGTACAGCAATTTGTTACAAAATTATAAGGAATGAAAAAATATTTACAGTGCTATAAGTGAGACTTTGATTTTTCTAGCTGTATATTGTTACTTTAAAATTTGATAGAATGGTAGATTTGATTATAATACATATATAAAAGAGAGTATTTATATAAATATTTAATGATTTTTTTTTTGGAAAATTATAGTTATTATATTAAATAATTTAAAACAGAAAATCAGGTAAAACGTTTATGAATTATCTGTGAATTTTCTTTCTAAATGAAATATTATACAATAGGCTACGTTAAAATGCTGTTCAGGTATTTATTTTTATTAGTTAATGAACTGAAATTAAAATTTATAGAAAACAAGATAAAACTAGTCTTTTGCTTTGATATTTTTCAAAATTTTGCATCAATTTTATAAAAAATAATTGGAGGATATTTATAAGTAAAAAATAAAAAGCTTTCAATAAAATAGTTTAGTTTTAGTTTAGAAATTAGGGAATTTATATTTACATTAATGCACAAATAGAAAAATTAATTTTTTAGCTATATAAGTTTACATAAATATGCTTATCAGCATGATTTTAGGTGAATGTAAAAAACCGACAGTTTTTAGTATTTCTTTTGCACACGTTACACTTAGGTTATTAAAATCTGTAGCATTAATTTTATGGGAAAATAATAATAGATTTTTTTTATAGAATTTACACAGACACAAAGTTATGTAAGATTATCCTAATATTATTTCTAGCAACATTAAATATCACATTACAATCATAAAGCCCCGCTGGAAAGGAGAAAGCTTTCGCCTACATAATCGCATGCGTATAGCGAGGAAATGAAAAATGTGTTATAATAATTTTCGCTTTCAGGTATCCATATATGTATGACTAATGAAAAATCGCTGCTATCGGACGATCCATCGCCTCGTGTTTTTAATAATTATTACACACGTACACACTGACATAAAAAACAACTTAAAAAAATGACTCATTTTCATCAGTTATACAAAAGTGTGATAACGCATAATATATATGAATCCAGCCCGTGCATAAACATTATTTTTACAAACATTCGACATTAGATGTTTAGCAAACTAGTGGCATAAAAATAAAAAAAGAAAGCCTAGCTCTCTCTGTCGCTTTATCTAGTCGTCCGCCTTGAGTAAAAATACTGCAGACGAAATTTCACGAGCATAATTCTGTCCCAATGTAGAAGCACGAAGCCCGAGCGACGACGAGTTCGAGGGCGTGCTGGTGCGCAAACACGAGTGGGAGAGCACGACGAAGAAGGCGTCCAACCGCTCCTGGGACAAAGTCTACATGGTGGTTAGGGGCCAGAGCCTCGTGGCCTACAAGGACCAGAAGTCGTACAAGGGGGCGCCCGATCAGCTCTACAAGGGCGAGTCGCCGCTCGATCTTAAGGGGGCGAACGTAGTCGTCGCCAGCGATTACACCAAGAAGAAACACGTCTTCCGCGTTAAGTGAGTATACGCACCTGAACTGACTTTTTTATTCTTACCATTAATGCATATCTTAAATCATAGACTTTTTATAAAGATTAATAAAGATGTAGCCGCAAAGCGATGACTAAAATTTCATTGTTTTCAGGACGCAAAGCGGAGCCGACTTCCTGTTCCAGGCGAAGGACGACGCCGAGATGAACGAGTGGGTGTCGGTCCTGAATCAAGCCGCACAGGGTGCCTCCGTGGCCGGCACGTCGCGGGCGCATACACTGCCCGCGCCCACTCAGGCTGAGACCAAGCGGCGCAGCTTCTTCACTCTCAAGAAAAAGTGAGTATCTCTGCTTCCCACTTGTACTACCTGGGCTCGTTTACCCCCGTTCTCTCCTTTAACGAAAACGCGCGCGAAAACTGGAGGATACTCGATTGATCCACGGGAGAGCAGAAGCACCTTACATGGAAATAGGAGACGTAGGACTGTGTGTGTATATGGGAAACGCGAGTATATATAGTTTAATTATATATATATATCAGCATAATCGTGCGTTACTTTCATTATTCATATAGTTACATATTGTGTGCGCTCTCGTAGTTTATAGTAGTTTTGAGCGATCCGAGAGACGATTATTAATTCATCTTGTAAGCTTTATTTTTTAAATGCCTGCCTAAATACACTATTACAGCGCGCATTCAGGAGGTATTAATCCTTCATTTAGAAAATAAAGTATAAAATCAATCGGATCTCTTAAAGCGAGTCATGACTTATACATATTTCATCTTGCTATCGCCAACACAATAATAATAATCATTTAGAAAGCGCATTCTGCCCGTTTTCATCTCGCTTACATTTACTTCTATAGTTTTTCATCAATATGTACGTAGATCGTAGAGTACAAACATTCTTTTTTAGCAAGACAACAAAAAAGAAAAAATGATAAATAAAAATAAAGGGCGCACCGCAGAGACATTCGATCATATTCGCATTTGTCATATTTTAGAAAAGCCAAAAAGTAGAAAGCGATAGCCAATGAACAGTAAGAAAATCACACAATTGGAACAACATTTAGAGATGCGGTGAGTCAGTCGCACAATACTATCAACAAATTACCGTTGTAATACTGCACGATTAAGCGATCGTATATACATTATTGTTTTATTTTTTTTATAGACTGATTTTTTTTAAGGGGACACTGTGGTTATTTTTGTCATTTTCATTTCAAATAGTGTTTAATGTAAAAAAAATTAAATTAAATGATATTGTACCATATAATCAAAATAATTAAATGATAACAATTAATATAATTATATGGTATTATAATTAAACAATATAATTGTATTGTTTTCAATACTATCGGTTTACAAAAAGACAACTTTTATAACTACATTTAACACATTCTAAATAGTATTAAATATTATAAATTCTATTTCTAACTGTATTGTACTACATTAAAAATGTTACCGTAGTATCCTCTTTTTTATAACTTTTTTTCATTTTTATATTTTTATTAGCTTAGTTGATTTGGGGTAAAAATACAAGGAATGTTCTTCCAATTGTGAATGTGGAATGACAATACCACAGAGATGTCACAAGACATCTGCCACCTGTTGGTGATTCATACGACTTTAACTAGAAAATTCGGTAACAGTAATATTAGCATAGTAAAATATTTTTAAGCTAAAAATTGTTTACATAATTCAACTATTATATTTATTTTGGATGATCTACCCTTTTAATGGCAAGAAATCAAATATAGTTTTTCATTAAGCATGGATTATTGTTAAACCCTATTGAGTAAAATATCGTGATTTTTTTTACGTTCATAGAAAATAATTAAACATAATTAATAGAAAACAATTTAAATTTACTAAAAAGTAGGATATGCATATTCCGACGTATGAAACACCATGTAAAGTCCGTTAACTTATTGTTTGATTTTGAACGGACTTAAATAAACGCTTGTTATTCCTAAGTTAATTTTTATTAAATATTAGCATTTATTTTTTATTATTATTTTAAGTAAATTGCTAGCGTTACCATCCAAAATCGATGTTGTATCGCTGTTAGTTACACATTGCTACATATATCATAATTCATTTCATTTTCATCAAGCTTTTTGTCGCATCATCTCCGTATATCGTTCGAAATGCTTATGCTGCCAGCTAGAATGTTATTATAAAATCAAATATATCAGATAGGTTATCGTACAAAGTACATAAATAATACAAATAGTATTAACAGTATAAATAAATTTGTATACCATTAGCGTATACTATGTATATTAATTAATTTATTTTCATATTTAGAGTTAGTTATTTTTACAAAATTATTATATAAATGATATTTTTCTTATATATTAATTAAAATTAAACCATAATAGTACTTATATTAGTAAAAAAGTATAAAATTTTTGCATGTACAAATTTCCAATTTAAAAGTTAACACATTAATTAAAATGTTATACCAATTAAAATAAAACAATTATAAATTATAATTTTTATTGTTTTACAAAATTAAATTATATCTTATTAAAATGTAACTTTTCAAATAAAATCATAAATGCTTTTGCTTTTTATTATGCTTATTTATTTTTAAATTCTCACTTTTGTTACATTATATTTTTTGTAATGTCATAATAGACTATTATTTATAAATATTCATAGAAAATTGTCATTTACTTCTGTTTTTTTAATAATAAATAAGTCTTTTCTGATTAATTATACGAATTGGATCATAAAAAAGGATACTAAGGTACATGGGAATCCCATGTACTTTTAGTTCCTAATTGCATGACCTAATTTCTACAAAATTAAAATAATTTATTCTTTCTTTTTAAAATTATCATGTATTGAATAAAAATGCCAAATATTCACAGCTACGTATTTTTATAAAAAGATAATATCAAATATAGTTTTCTGATTGAATACATTGTTTTGAAATTTTAAAATTAAATAAAAATTTGTTTATTGTAAAAACAGACTTAGCCTCAATTAAAAATAAATACATATATAACTATTATTAAATATCAATTGATCTAAAGTATCAATGTAGTACCAAATCTAAGGATATAATTTTTTTAAATGATATTATTAGGTATTATATTTACATTTATAATACTTATAAAATATTTTAATGTACAACATCAATAATTATAAACTTATAATAGTAAAAGTTGATATTCCTGAAAATCCCTAGTCTTTCTCCTTTCGACGTATGATATTAAAACAGATGCATATCGGCATTTCAGGCGAGCCTTTATAAAAATACACGAGCCGTAAAATTTTTGAGGTGACCTCCTTTAAAATCCCAAAGTATCCGAGCTTTTAGTAACACGCACTTGCAACTTTGTTTTTCAGCTAAACTGGAGCAGTGAAGTTTGGCCAGAAAGAGAGGAAGAAAGAGAGAAATAAGAAGGAGGAGCGAGCGCAAGAAAGAAGATAAGAAAGCCGAATCGCCCACGCTCGACGTGCGCCTGATCGCGCGAGACGACGCATGAAGAAAAGCCACACAATCGCACACACACACACATACACACATACACAGAAACACCTTTTATCTACACGTACGCATAAACAGACACACGTACACTCGCGTACCTACGTGCACACGAACCTTCGAAGAAGAAAATGAATATCTATTACGTCGCTCTACTTGGTTAAAGCAACGCTAATAAAAAATAAACGAATGGAGGCGAAGGAAGAAGATAAAATGTGTCCCCCCGAATGCGAACGCATACATAATTATAAACATTAGAATGAAAAAGATAATTAAGAGTCGGCCGAGTGTCGCCAAGCGGCGAAGGGGCTCGAATCTTAACGCTGAAGTAATCGCTGAAGTAGAGAATTGCGAAAAAAAATGAAACAAAGATTAAGGTGTAATGTTTAAAATGAGATAAAAAAAAATAATTAATAATGTCCCAAGTTAGTGCGATCGATTTTTCTACTTAGGCGAAGGAAGATGCAAAAGAATAAAATCCAGTTCATTCTCCCGTAAGTCGTCGTCCCCCTCCGTAATCTGCCCTCTTCGGCGTCATCGACATAAATACATTGTAATACGAGCATGAATACATTGTGTGGAATATAGTGCGAATATCCCATCGGCGATGCATGAATTTTACGCACCAAAAGTACTACGAAGTAGTAGATTAGGGACTGTCGTGTTTTTTTTCTTTAGATTATAATATTATATTATTATGTTATATTATGTTATTTATCGAATGACGGCATACAAAAATAGGAAGTAGCCTAACAGTCCATTTTATTTTTTACGAGCTGGAGCAAAATGTGCTCGGGATAATATTAATGTACGACAAAGAATGTAATGGTAAAAATTTGAATGGACTGTAATTTTTTATTGTGTATGCAATTACTTGATAACAAATTGTATTATCCACATTTGTATTCTACGATCCTCTTCGACGAGTTTTTAATGAAAACATAGTTTTTCTTTTTAACGAAACAGAGCAAATAATAATAATTTTGCAAACGAGTTTTCAATATTTTTTGAAATCGAACGAGCGTCCCAAGCGTGAACCTTCTTTTATACTGATTTTTTTTAGACTTGCAAAATTATTTTGATTCAGATTACGTATGGACTTTACTTGTGCGAACTGTTCTCAGTTGCTCATTTTTTTATACGAAAACGAAAATAGGAGGCGACGATTATTGCGTTTTTATTCGCGGTAAGTCGACAAATTCTGTGAAATCGAAGACGATGCGCAGAAAGGATAAATGTTGCACAGAAAAGAAAAATATACCGAGTGTGTCTTTTAATTTTTAAAAACTTTAGACTTTGAAAGGATTCTCTTTTTTTTTAAGTGCACTGCCCCTAAATAAAATTACGAAAACTCTGTCATTTTTTCTCTTATGTCGGCGATCTTTGACTGCCATATGTAATTTTTATTATGAGCTTAGCGGCGCTAACTTGGGATAATGTATGAGATATAGCTTTTAACAATTGTTAAAGTCGCATTGTCTTGAGATGGAGAGTAGAGAAGGAAAGAGAGAGTAAAAAAGATGTTTAATCTGTAATGATTCATGAAAAAAAGAGTTTCCTCCCATATGAACCCAAATTATTAACATTAATTAAATGAACGTAAACAAATCGAGACAAAATGCATATACATATATTATATTTAATTCTCTAAAGGCTTTTGAAGAAAATGCAAAAGCTTTATACACTTAGATAAGTAATGTGAATTGTGCGATCCTCGCCAAATCGAATCGTGTAGTATATTTGCGAATTGTATTTTTCTTTTTTGTAATTGTGAATTATTTTCTTTTCTAAATAAGAAAAAAATGTTTTATGAAATTTTACTTTTAAAAAAATTTTAAAATACTCTAGCTGCAATATAAACGTCGTTTCTACATGTATGATTAAAATAAAAATATTGTCTCAGCTTTTATTTCCTTGACGAGTGCGATGATATCGTATCTCTATAAAAGTATAAATGGAGAGGATCGAGAGTCGTTTTACCTGAAGAGTCAGAGAAGTTGTTTAGGGAGAAAATAAAGAAAGTCGGAAAAAGGATAAACAAGGAAAAAAAGAAATTCTTGTACTAAGAGAGACTTGTACATAAAATATATGTGAATCTCTATTGCACAAGAATGCTTAAGAGAGACAGCAGAGGCAGCATACACATGTTATTATATATATATTCTTTATTTTAAATGACTTTTAATCTGCTTTATTCGCGCGGATCTATATTATATATAAGACATTTTATTTAAGTCTAAAAAGGTTGCATCGCTTAAATTAAATACAAATTTATAATATCAATTATTATCGCTGTGCTTTCCCTTCACTTTTACTTTTTCTTTTACGTATAGTTTATGAATATTATATTATACATTTAATGGTAAGAATGTATAAGTGATAAACAGACAGATGAATCGACTATTACAATAATAATACACGACACTATGAAAAAACTTTTAGGCGACTCCTCTTTCATTTTCTATACGAAAAATATTGCATAATAAAGCGCTTGTTGGTCAGTTTTTCTGAATGAATGTATCGTAGTTCATCTTCTCTCTCATTGTCGAAAAATAAAAAAAAAAACATAATAAAAGAAAATCAAACTTTGAATATCATCGCGTTTAGAAGTAATATCAAATACATAAATCAAGATAGATAAAAAAATTTGCATATTTAAAAATACGATACGTATTTTTAAGTTTACTTACGTATTAACGCGCCAGCAATTTAAGACAGTGGTGTTTTAAATGTTCAGCTTGCTATTATTGTGGCATGTGAAAAACTACATGAAAGCATAGAAAAAAAAGTAAAAAATGGAAAGAAGAGAGAAAAACTGCCAGTGAATGAAAGAAGATTTTCGACCTTGAACTTGATTAGCTTAATATATTTATAAATCTAGTCCTCGGGTTGTTAAGGAATACTATGGAGGCTGGATTTTCTTGTAACAAAAAAGCTGTCATCAAGAGAAAAATCAAATGCGACTTACTGCTATAATAAATCGTTGTTGGAACAATTAACAGTGTTTTATCGCTACTTTTTTGAGAAACTCGTAGTTTTTCTCTGTAGCGACTAGTTACAAAATTTTATCATTTAAATATTTATCTTTTTTAATTGAATCTTTTTTCATCAATAAAATGAGGTTCGTCTAAAAATTAGTTTCAACTAATTGATATACCATATGTCGTGTACAAACTTTCATTTCAAACTATTTTATTTCTATTTATTTAAATAATTATTTAATTTAAAAATTAATAAGAGTTTTGGTTTAATTTGTTTTATAATTATTTTTTGTTCCTGAATAAATATTTATTCTGAATTTAAGGTTTAGTATTTCGAATAAATATTTTATGTAGCAGTATTTGTTCTAAAAATAGCCTTTAACACAAATGCATCTGTCAAAATCTAAAAATAAAATGCTCAAACGTAGTTGAAACTTTAAACAATGCTCTACATTTTATGATTTACTGAATTAAAGCAGTTTAGTCATTTTGAGACTTATCTTTTTTCTTTATCGTCTTTTATAGTATCAAATTGCAATACGATATGAATTTGATCTAATTAGTTTATAGTAATAATTTATTTCTGTTTTAGTTTTATTTATCATAACATACTATAATTATTCATCTAACTATTTGTTTTATTTAAATGTTTTTAATTTTGAACATTTATTAACTAAACCGTTCCTACCAATAATAACTAGGTACTACAAGCAATGCATCAGTAGAAAATTTTTTTTTGAGAATAGAACCGATGTCCAATCAAGAAAGCTCAGAAGAATATCAAGAAAAATAAAAATTGATATACCTAAATACTTACAATTAATCTCAACTATAAATATATTTTATCTTAAATCTGATTAGCTTGACTCGACATGACCGTGACTAAAAAATGCAAATAAACAAATTGGAACTAAAATCTGTACAGTGTTATTCGAGTTATTCAAAGTACGTGGATCTCACACAAATTATTCGATCAGTATTCTTGCAAAAAAGTTATGTGTAATAAGTATTCTTCATAAACAATATTTCTACCCTAAAACCATATTTCAATAAATCGTAATAAAAAATCAGTTACTTTATACAAAAATTTTTACGTCGATATAGTCAGTCTCACGTGCGTTAAAAACGAAAAAAAAAAACGGAGCGATTATCACTCGCGGTAAAATAAAACCGGCCGCTTTCCGATCACGCCCCTCGCGCAGCTCTGATAAAGCTCAGGCTCCCAGTGACTACCCACTCGTCATTGGCTGTAAAAAAAGTTGAAGTATAAACTGGCACGTTGTATCGCAAAGAATAAACAAAGTCAAGCTCTGCATTCTCGAGTTCCCGTTTCCAGCGGATTAGACCGATAAATTAATTCGTGTCGATAATATCGTTATGCTGCGCGCTAAGATCGCATATAAATCTATTTTACTGTACGCCAGAGCGCACTGATCGACCTACGGCAAATTCTGTTTTATCATCGATAGAATTTTCCTTTCATTACAAAAAAAAAAAAGGTACACTGCTCCGAAAATTTCAAATCTCTCGCTCGGCGCATGCGCACTAGCCCGTCTGCGCAGACGCCACGCGCACGCCGAACAAAAACATTGCAGCGCGGCGGCAGCGCTAGTGCAGCTCTCCGCCTGGTGGGGGTAGCGTAGATATACTTTTGCAAACTTTCGGCGTCGTCATCGCCTGACTGGCGCGGTGTCGTCTCCCTCAGTGTTCGTGCGCGTCGCTCCGCGCCATCATCCTCGTGTCGCTGCCGCAGCCGTCAAAAACGTCGACGCCGCCACCGCGTGCTGCGCGTGTAGTGTGTGTGTGTCTCCCTCTCTCTCTTTGTCCGCTTGGCCGTAAGAGCGGCCGCCTCGTTCCATAATCCCCTCCCCCCGTCGGACGGGCGTCGTCGGCGACCTGAGAGAGAGACAGCAGCTGCGGGGACACGACTCGCCGATATATATATATAATTAAGCAGCAATCGGAGCGGCAACGTAAACAGAGAGAGAATAAGAGAGAGCGGCCGCAGTGCTCAGGGCAAGATGGCGGCCAGGCTGCTCCTGGTCTGCTGCTGCTACGTCTTCCTCGTGTTCCTGGCCGGCGCCGAAAGATTCGGCGAGCCCAGCTCGACGCTCCACCTCAGCCGGGAGCATGGGGCTAAGGAGCCGATGGTAATCGAGAGGATCGCGAGGCACGCTGATGAGTTAGAGGAAAATTTTGAAGAGGAGGCCTACGCCAGGAGAAAGAGGGATGTTCCCAGCACTACGCCGGCCTCTACGAGCACGACGCCCCCCGGTCACTCACCGCCGCCCCATGTTAATAACCCCAACATCACCGCCAAGGTAGGTCCAGCTTTTTCTGACTTTTTGCGAGTTGAGAGGGGTTCGGAGATGGTTTTTTTGCGTGTTTACGTTCTCGATCGGGGCTCTTGTTTACCTTCGACGGAGATTTTCCGATGCCAGAGATCGGGAGAGGTGGAGGCGGGAATCGGTAAGAGAGGCGCAGATTTTCGGCATCTGGAAATTAGTACTCCGAAATGTTGGCATAGTATAAAGGCGCTGGAGGCCACTACTACCCCCCGGCACTTTTTGTTTACGTTCTGCGAATAGCTCATGGTGCACGCTATGCTAGTATTGGGCTCTTGCTCCGAAACGTTTCGCAGCGGTTTTGCTCCGAAATGTTTTCTTTTTCGTTTTAGAGCTGTTTTGTTTTGCGTTTTGTGGTTAACGAACCCTCTCTTTGAAGAAAACTTGTATGAGAAAGAAACTAAATGTAAAAACGTTTCTCTACGAATATTTTATGCTCCGATTTTCTCTGCGTTTGTGTACACTCTTATTCCAAGAAAGTTCGTTATCTCTCAAAGACGCATATTGCAAAAATCGCTCTTCTCAGGTAAGTATATATACGATTGACGTTCGAGTAGAGTAAAAACTGATGCGCGTAAACAAAGTCGGGATCGCGATTGAAGCCGACTTTTTTGCTGTAATTCATGCTCCGCGGCCGATTTACACTCGCTTCTGATTTAAAGATGAGTGCATCCTCTTTGTTTATATTCTAGAAGCTACGAGAAAGCAGCACAGACTAGATTATACAGTAACCCTCTAATCATCATAGTCACGACTTTTCTCCTCGCTTATCGCTCGTGTTATCAATGTACTCACCAACTACAAGCGCGCAGATTCAAAAAACCAAAAAAAGACTTAATTAGACGTCCCCTTGGCCCGTGCTATAAATAAAGACCGACTTGAATCATTGTTGCTTTATCTGTCTCTAGGCGAGCTCGCGCCTTTAATCGTATTGCTCGTTGACGCATGGGTATCGAATACAATGATATTGTGTTATGATTCATGTAATTTGAGATAGCCGCGAGCAAGCGAATCTTGGTTATTCCGCGCGTGTGCCGCGCTTTTTTTTGCGCACTCGCGAATATATTTTAGCCGCCGGTGACGAACAAACAGCGCGATATTTGAGGTGAAGGTTTAATGTACTCCGATGAATGTTCGAGTGTTTTTTCGGGTATATCGATCAGTTGGTGTATATCATTACGACTTCTGAAATCGGCGTGTTTACACAAATGTTGGACCGCGCCTTTGTAAAGTGGAATTTTTTGATTAATGTCCGCGGTACGCGGGCTCGGGTTATTTTTGATTTGAAAATTTCACCTCTCGTACAATGCGCGTTTCGCTATTTTAATACGCTGCAGCGTTTATGTAAGCCAAGATAATTGCCGCAAAAAATTTATCGTCTCATTATTGCGCTTTTTCATCGGCGCAATTTTTACTGGTTTATTGGCATTTATGAACGAGATTTTGATAGACATTTAAAACGCGCTGAAAAAAATGCCTGATTGCGAAATTTTAACGCGCGCGGGGAAAATCCACGATGCATGGCTGCGAGTCAAATTGAGACCCCACTGGTTGTTAAATAAAGTCGGTCTTTTGTGCTTGGTGATTATACTATTTTCATAGCCTCACTCTTTAATTTATAATAGCTATACGCACGACTCGTAAAAAAAGAAACTATAATAACAACACTCGTAAGTTATAGTTATAACATTTAGTCCATTTTGCTTGGTGTAAAATTCTTTAGTAATATAATTATTCTCGTCCCAGGCAGCGCTTGTACCATGTAACTGTATTTTTCCGCCTTCTTCCAGTTTTGTTTACATAAGCCCATCGGATTACACGAATGCAACTCGTCAATAAAGACCCAGCGAATAACCAAAGCCATACAAAAGACTCTTCATTTATTTAAAAACAAAGCACGCAGCATCCCTAAAAAATGTTGACAATAAAAGTTTACCTCATCAGAAAGCTTCAATTCTCCCAACTCTTTTCCGCTTCGCCACAAAGACACAGCGGCGCACGATTCAATTTGCAATTTCGATCGGCCGAGAGAGTAGCGCTTCCTCATCTTGCACGCTGAAATAAAACGACTTGGATCCCGCTTCTATATACCGAGGTGGGAGGGGCGGCTTTTCTTTTGTTTGTGCAGCCTTTCCGTTATCGGCGCAAGATTACGCACGTGACATTGCCGCCCGCTTGTTGTCTTCTCTCTCTCTCTCGCCTTTGTTTCCGAGAGAGGCGAGAGGAGGAGAAACAGATGATCGAGCCGCGCGCCATCAGCGCGGCCGCGTAACGCGATTGTATACCAAGTTCGAGGAAGTTGGCTCTGTATTATTGAGAGCAGGGTTGGTTCAATGAAGCTGCTCCATTGATTATTGAAAATGTTGTTTTAGGTATTGTGAGGTGGGACCGCTGGAGTAATTTAGTGTATGTTTTGGTGACTCTATAGTAGGGAAGCTTGCGAATTAAAAGTAGGTTGAGGGAACGCGCATTTTAAAAATAGGGAATTATTTTACTACACTATGAATTTTATAATTTATACTATATTTATTCAATCAGAAAGGTTCAAAGTGTATTATATGTACGTTGTATTTGCATCGTACAAGTGCTCACGAGGACCGCGATTCGCGACCCGGCTTATTTGCTTTATCAGTGAACCGAGCTGTTTGCTTTGTACAGAGGCTTATAATGGTGATCGATCGAAAGTCAGAGGCAAATTTGATGGCTAGAATGTGTTGCATTTACATTGTTTTTTATGAGGTTCTTAAGATAAAAGTTTATAATAAAATGATTATTACTGGAAAGTTTTCAAACATGTTTTTAATAACGATTTTGCGAGCAGAACTTCTGTTAATTGAAAGATAGTATTAATTTAATTTTTGTATATGGATATAAAACAAAAATAAGTAAGGATGCTTAAGGCATTTCCATTTATTTATTACTTTAAATAATTAAATATACATTAACGAATAATTTTTTTAAATAAAATTTAAATAATTAAAGGTAATGAGAAAATAGTTTTGAATTTTAAGTTAAAAACTATTTTAAGATTTAGTTTAGTTTTTTATATAAAATTTCAATATATAATGTTTTACTATGCTTGTTCATTATGATAATTCGTTTTCGTAGATAAGAAAGTTTTATGCATGTATAAACTGTTTTCGTACTTGCAAGATTGGCTCATGTGACTCAAGATACGAAAAAAGACTGTTGACTCATCTGTAATTACAAAAAATTATTTTATGTACATAGTTTTTAGAGGAATTAAATAAACACGCTGTTATATTGAAGCGAGTAAATTTTATACTACCAAATTAATAAAACAATCTTTTTATAATTTTTTGTTCAGATTAACATAAATCTGTCTGCTATAATCATATTTAAAATATCGTGTTTCGTTGAACTTTATTATTTAGGCGTTTGTTAATTATCTTAATAGTAGCATATTAAGCCACATTATAACAAATTTATACGAATTATCTTTAAATTTTATTACAACATGAAGTATTTTTTGCTGCATATCATGAAAGCGATTCATTATTTTCTCGTTTTCAATTTATTCAACTTATCAGTTTCACGTTTTAGACGTTAAAAAAATTAACAAACCCGACCATATCTACTTTCTTTTAGAATTAAAAAATAATACACTCCACATTTTCTTAAAAATCCACAAAATTTTATCAAAAACCAAACGCTCTCCAAAAACGCCCGCACCGTGAGCGATTCCTCCGAAAATCAAAACATTAAATTTCAACCCCGCAGTCCTCGCCCGCGTCGCGAACTAAAACATCTCTCATCTCGAGCAAAGAAAACGTATATCTCGATTCCATAAAGCAGCAGCAGCCGCTCTGCTTCTCAACTCTGTACCGTCCTGCGCCAACGTAACACGAGCAAATACACATTCGCACACGTACACACGCTTACACACACACACACACACAATAGCGCACCGGTCGATTCCTCGTCGGCACTTTCTCATATGCCAGTTCTCGCTCTCGTTTCGTTGGCTCTCGCGGGCGGCTCTCCGCCGCGCCGCAGTTAGCTCGCTCTCTCCTCCCGAGAGGAGCTCGCTCCGAGGAAAAACGTGTAATTTCATTTCTCCTCGTTTTATTTTCCTTCGGCCGCGCGCGCAACTTCGCATTATGTGTCTGCGAAACGAGCGGGAGAATTTCAGGGTTGGTGTAATGCAGAATATAGCGGAGACGTTGATCCGCGCGCTGAGACGGGGAAATTATCGATTTTCGGGGATTTTTTATGGTTTGTAAGCAGATTGAGGGATGAGGAGGATTTTGGGAGGCCGGTTCGCGTGATAAATGAGTGGTTAAAAAGTAATGTGTATGATCTTTTTGAAAATGAGAAGGTTTAAGTTTCTTGGCGAGCGGGGTTATTATGCAATCATTATTTTTTGGTTAAATTTATTGGTAAAACTTGCGTAATTTGTTTGCGTACTTTTTTGTATGATATCCAATAATTAATGTTTAATGCATGCATAAGTAAAAGTTGTTAATGCCCCACATAATTTGTCTCTCTAAAAATTCAAAGGATTGAAAATAAATCACTCAGACTTGCACTCATTAAGCATTAAAGATTTTTAGTTCGTCTAAAGCAAAGAAATAGCTCGTTTGAATTTCATCTCAGAAAGTAGCTTTCAGCATTTAAAATTACTGATAACACTTGCAATCATAAAATAATTTCGCGTAATTTATTTAAATATTACAACCCCTTACATTTTCATTATTGAGAGAACTTCTACAAGGAATACATTTTATACTATTCGAACTTAAAATAAAAATAAATTATCCCATAACTTTGACTTAAAAAAAAGCTCCGACGATCAACTCTCTCTCCAACTTTTAAAACCCGCGTACAACCTCCCTGCATTTTCCTCTCGAATTTTTCATCCCAAATCACGCTCTCGTGCCTCTAATCGCGCCAGCGTTCTCCAGCGTCCATTCAACTTTCTCCCTCTCTCTCTTTCTCTCTCTGGAGCAGCCAGACTCTCTCGCAACTCCCGTGGGTGTTTTGACCATTAATAGTCCTCTCTGACGCTCCCTGTCCCCCTGCGGGGCCGGGGGCACACGAGGAGCCGAGGAAAATTTCGGACACGAGCTGCGTCAGCCGAAAAATTTTCCCTCACCTTCTCTCACTGTATCACTTGGAATTTGTTCGCCTCCTTTTTTTTCGACTGCAATTGCAGCGAAAAATCGCGCGCGTCTAGCTGACGTCGCGCTCCGACTTTTTCAATGACTTTTATACGTCTTTCTTGTTTTTGCGACGTACGCGCGAAGAGTCGTCTTTTTTTTTCACTGCTGCTCCCCCCGAAGTAGGTTAGTACTATTTCGTGACGTATGTGGGTGGATGTACGTGCGAGCGGCGAAACGCCGAGGAATGTTTAATTGGGGAGAGTGGATCGTTAAGTCTGATACGTGCGGAATGTATTTATAATTGCGCTTCTGCAGGAATGAAAGTTTAAAAATTAATCCGGACTTTAGGAATCAAATAGATTGTCAGTTTGGAAAAGTGCTGCACGAGGAGGAACCGTTTAAATTCCATTTTGGTTTTGTTATTTTGTTAAAATAAAAATATTTGCATAATATTTTAAAAATAAATATCTTCTGGTTTTTTGCTACTTGGCATTTGTGTATAAACGGCGATTAAAACTTAATCAGAGCTTAAGATCATTTATGCATTTATAAGAGGATCGACAATTATGCGCTTAGACGGATGAACACGAAAATAGAGTGAAAAGGCTGATAAAACGGTGCGCTATGGAATACCTGAATGGTAAACTGAAAATTTGAATATAAATCAGCGCCTATTTTCGAGGATGTACATATAAACTCGTGCGCTCGGGGGATAAAACTTCCGGAGTCAATTTTAATGTATAATGCGCCTTGTTCAACGGGGTTTTCGGCGCGCAATTTACGCGCATTTGCATAAATAAATTGTCTTGGTGTGTTTATGGAAAATAACGGCTCAAATTAATTTTTGACGTGTAAAATTTAATGTCTCTCTCGCGCATGACGCATTGTTCTCTGGCTTTCACTTCGACAATGCTAAATATTATATTTGCATAATTGTTGTGTATGAAAACAATTGTCGAATCGGTCTATAGGCGCTTGGGTAATTATTCAACAATTTTGCATAATAGTCCAGATAGAAAATTATAACCTGTCAAGTCTAATTATTTAAATTTTGTTATACCCAAACCTTATTTAGAGCTAACTAAAGGTAATAATTGTATTATTTAGCAAGCTAGTTAAGCTCTGATTAGACCTATTGAATGTTTTATTCGGCAGAAAGTATTGACGATTAATGAAACATTTTTTATCAAGCTAAACAATTTTTCAATATCGCGCTGCGTATAGAATTGTTTTCTCGTATCATTTGTTTTTATCGTCTATAAAAAAGCACACACTATTCAAAACATTTCCTCGTACAGACCGTATGATTATTCAATGATGAAACGACGAAGATCTTGACATCTGATATGATAAATCTCCCTCTACTGCCATGTAATTAGGACTTTGAAAGCCTTCGCTCTAATCTCACTTGTCAAACCTTATCTAGATTTCTCAATAGTTAAGAAAGGTAAAATCAGATCGATCACTCTCAATATAATCCCGCCTTACATTTGCATCAATTTCTCCGTACTTAAAATCCCCAGACTGAACCGTCACTCGAATTACCGTTAAAAAAAGGCCATTTGGACCGAAACGAAATGAAAGCGCCTCCTCTCCCCCATTCAGCCGAATCCTCCTTACATCGGAATGAATTCTCATCTGAATTTACCTTGCGAGAGGGGAAAAATCTATTCCAATTTGCCTTCATCCTCCCGCCGCCTTCAAAGCCAAAGCTACTGCGCGCTCCGCTGAAAAAGTCGAGCGACGCTAAACCGACTCAGACAAACAGGCTCCGGGCCCAACATACTTTCGCGCTGCTCGCTACGCTCTCGGGATATGCAATCAAGTCAATTTGTCAATTAAGACGGCGAGCGAGGAGGCGTCGGTTACAAACACGAGCGCGAGCACACATACATTGTGGACGAAGATAAAGATAAAGGCACGTCCGAGAGATAGAAAGAGAGAGAAAGAGAGAGAGGAGGTCGATAACCGGCCCGTCCGCCCTTTTCAACAGCGCGCCGTTTTCTTCGCTACGTCGGCGCGCGGCTCCCTTCATCCCTTTTTGGCTGCTGTTAGGGGGAGAGAATGCGCTGGGCTGGCTCCCTTTGTGAAAGAGAGAGAGAGAGAGCGGTGTCCTTTTGGCCGCGGGCGGCTCTGCGTCTCTCCGTCTCTCGCTTTCCTTTCGGCGCGCCTTTTTGTCTCGGCGCTTTTCACCTTTTCTCGTTCTCTTATTCTGCGCGACGAGGGCGAAGGTCGCTGAATTTCTTTTTGTCCGTGAGGACTCTCTTTTTTTTCGCTCTCTGTCGTTTGTTTCTGCAGTTCCTTTTTTTTTTAATTCTCGGAGAAAGTTTTGGAGGGCTCGTGGTGGATTTGTTTAGGGTGCCGCGCGCGAGGTGGCCTCGAGTTGAAATATTTAGTTTTTAATTACTTTCTTTTTTGTGCGTCTGGATATTATATCGTGTCGCATTTTGAAAATTAATTTTCAAGAGTTTTTATTTGTTATGTGAGACGAGAGAACGACTCCATCTCACCTGTTTATTATTTCGACATTATATGCTTGTATTGGACCAAGTTATTTTTAGAAAATAATATAACGCTTTTATTACACAACGTTGAAAATAAAAAAAAAAAGGAATATTAATTTCGCGTACTTCAACATTCACATCGCTCTCAAGCCGAAACTCAGCGAATCCATTCAGTACTCCCATAGCTCGATACGCGGCCGAATATATTCCCCCTGTGCTTAAACTGCGTAATTAAATTTCCATTCCCCGGCCGCACGCGCGCTCACCCTGCCTCTCGTTTCATACGTCGTTAAAACTCGAAAAAAGAAATCCTCCTGCGCATATGCATACGTATAACAGCGATACGCCCCCCTCTCTGAGACTCCGCGTTATTAATTGTCAAAAGTTAAGCCGCGGCTGCAGCGTGGGTCACGTGCATCGGAGGAGGAAGGGAATGAATATTAACGACGGTCGTTCGAGCGCCTTGCCTGTTTTCTCCACGGAGTGCCTCTTCGAGACCCCCCGTGGCTTGGGACTTTCTATGGGCTGCTGTGAGCGTGCTGCTGCTGTTGTTGACGTCGGGGCTACGTCGTCGAAAATGCGTCCTTCTGGATGTTTGTGAGAGAGCGAGGCTATGCGGGTGGATCGGCGGGGTTTGAGGATTGAGAGGAGGTTTGTGATGGAGGTTGGAGCGTGGGATGAGCGATTTGTGGATTTAATGGTTTGATATAGCAGAAGGTTAGGAGTGGCTTGATTTCTGGTAAAATGGGTTATTGATTGGTGGAGTTATTAGACGTTAGATTTTATTGTGTAACAGTCAAATTTAGGGTAAAACGTGAAATTTATTGCTTATGGATTCATGGAGCAATATTTATGTGTGGACATATCATAATAATTCTGCTTTTATTTATTATTGGTAATTAAAGGAATACACCGAGCTATAAAATATCTTGTTTTCCCAGTTCTTAACAATCAATGCGTATAATAAACATTTATATTTTACTTGAATTTAACATTATTTAATTGTACGAATTGTAATTTATACTTTTTAAGAAATATTAAATTTAATTTTACTAAATTTTAAAATGCAAGATTACAAAGGCTTTATATTTTTCTTTCATTTACTCGTTCCATTCATGATTCTTCCACTTTTCAACATCCTCTTTATTGGCCTTCTAATTAGCGGTTCATTCAACAATGAGAAGATGATTGAGTCAAAGATTAAAGCGTCTATACCCTACGTACTAGTTGTTGAACTTTCGCTCGAACGTAACAAGTTAAGCCAACATAAGTAAAACGACTAGTGATTATCAGAATGTAAACGTCGATTATCGTTTGCGTTTACCTTTTCATGCTATAATAATGGAAATTCATTTTATGACATTATGGAACTTTTAAAGCGAAAATGAAAGAGTTAAAATTTAATGTTGATGAGATTTAAATAAGTAATAATTGATTTTTTTTTAATAGATTGATAAGATTAATGGATGATGCAATATTTTTCTCACCTATCTGGTAGAAACGTTCTTTATTTTTTGGCCAGCGGATGGCCAACTGTGAAGAATTAAATATCCACTAGCCTATAGTTTTAAACACTTGGCCAATTTTTTTGTTGGGAAAATTTCCACCAGGGATAGCATACAATACTATTCTTACCTTATTAAGTTAAAAACGTAGCTATAATAAATGTTTGTTATTTCGAATATAAATTCTGAGTTTGATACTTATGAATTTAAATAATATTACTTCAATAAGAAAAAGAATTGCGGAAGAATACAATCTCGATACACTGAAATTGAAAGAGACTGTAAGCCCAAAATATATATACCGATCTGAAATAGTTTCGAAGTAAACAGTTCTTTATTTCGAAGCGCGCCCCGAAAAGTTCTCTTTGTCTCCGCCACTCGAGGCGAAATGAACTTTGCGAACTTTTTGCAACTTCGTGGGCGTATTTCGAGGTACTCTCGAATCATTATTAACTTACTCTCGCACGCTATTTTTCTCATCTTTTCGCATTTTTTCGCCGCGATCGAAATTGACAGTTAAAGGCTTCTGCGAAGCCGGTTGCCCTCTCCGGCTGCTTTCCTGAAATCAATCATGCACCGGCAGCGCCATTAGTTGAAGTGATGCCAAATCGCGCTAATGCTTCTTACGTTAGTCATGCTGGATGCAGCGCGCGCGCGCGCTCTGTAATAACGTCGGCGTACGTTTGGAGTGCTATTTGAGATTCAGGAATTGAAGTCGTAGTTCTTTGTGATTATCGAATCAATTTCTTTTTGCAAGTGCGTTGTATCGCTTGTCATTGTGAATTCTGAATAGAGGAGAATTATGTTATTATTTATTGCGATTGCAACTATAGTTTTGATTTTAGTTGAATTATTAAAATAAATAAAAATGAAATATAAATTAAATAAATTTTATAAAGATAATGTAAACCATGATAGTTAACCAGCATCAACAGTTGTTGTAAAAAAAAGAATTAAATTGCTCTTGACACGCAATTCCGATTATACGCATTGTAACCTTTAACAGGTTCAGGGCGACTCACTATACAAGAGCTCATTTACTAACACGATTTTTCTCAATCTTAATTCAAATTCTAAACGATTAATAAAAACTCTACATTTCTACTACTCATCAGTATCCCAAACCATAAAAAACCAATTTCGTCAACAGCCTCTGAAAATACATTCTTCTCAACCAAAACAAAATGCAAAGCACAATTACGTCAATTTATGGCCGCGTGCATTTGTCACCTCGCAGTGAACCTGTTAAAACAGCGACTGGTTCACCTCGGCGCGTATAACCTAGACAACTACAACACCCGCATACACACAGCACATAAAGCGATTGCGCGTTCACGCTATCGATTGTCTTCCCGTCGGCTACGTGCAGCCGCATTATCAACTGCACTGTACTTGTCGTGAAAACAAAGAATTGACCGGTCGCGCGTGCGCTCGCTGCATTCTACTCTGATATACCACGATAATCGCGACTATTATATTTACGCCGCGCGGAGTTGAATCGAATTGAATCTTTCAAATTGTGCATTACATGCTTGTTGATTTTATCGCGCAATGAGCTCAATAAGCGTTTTGTTGTTATCTAAAGTTGTTGTGATTGTGATATGAAATTGATTAGTTGTTATGTCGAGCGCGAAATTGTATAACGATGGATGCTACGGAGTTGTTTGTAATTGGAGATTGTATATATTCCAGGAATATTTAATTGTGAAAATGATTCTAAAAGCTGAAACAAAAGATATACGTTTATATTTATCTGTTTTTTTTTTTTTTTTTTTTTAACGAGTAAAGAGTATTTTTATATCTATATCTTCATAAATGATCTGCATTTATTTTTTATAGACAGATAAAAACTCTTTTAAGTCCATTATCTTTATATTTTCCCTTTTATTTCGCAGTTAAACCAGAAATATGAAATATTCAACATTAGCAAAATATTTAATTCTTATGTTAATTTTAGGTTAATATCCCCTTATTGTCTTGCATTTAAACAGTTTAATGTACGTATTTGTACATAGCTGCCACCTCATGAGACCTTCAGAATTTTGTTACACTAATTTAAACGGTAATAAAGCTTTAGACGTGTTTGTTTTAAAACCAAAAATAAATTACAGAAATACTAAACAATGCCTATCACGTTTTTGAATAAATATTATATTGCTAAATATTGCTATAAAAATAAAAATTGTTAATACTTTGTCTAATCTGCAAATAAATACATATATTTCTAAAAATGTATCGACAAGATTTTGTTTCGTTTTGTAAAATATACTTTGAAATAGCTTAAAATTTACCATTAAATTAATCGTATAAATTTTTTATAATATATATTACATAAATTAAACAGTGCCACGTAACTAAAAATGTTTTTCCATTAAAGACAAAAATAAAAAACCAAATATTCCTTCGAAACACTTATCTAGAAACATACAACTCAGACACTTCCGCCAACAAACTGCGACACTTTTTCAAGCGCTATCAGCGTCAACAGAGCCTATACCTTGTCGATCACCGTAACTCACCTCTAAACACGCGCAATACTTTTCAGATTTTCAACGCCTCGATAAAAATACATCAAGCACGTATACATACACACCGCGCAATAGCGCACTCATGTCTTTTCTCGCTCGAGTAAGAGATCCCCGCGCAACTATATAGAATGTCCCTGCGTGCTGCCGACGATCGCTACCGCGCGGCGAACAACGGAAGTGGGATTTTTCAAGATGATGGGGTCCTTCCCCTCCCCAGATGTTCGACATCACGCGGACGCTTTATTATCAGCGGCGCGGGGAGCGAGCGAGCGAGAGAGAAGACCCTTTTATGCTCGATCCCTCTTTCAGCGCGGCGTAACAAAAGTCAAGCGCCTTTTCCGCCTTCTTCCTGCCGGTGCAGCGCGATGCTCTAAACAAACACGAGGACGTTTCTTCTATGAGCGGGGAAGGAGGGGGGCAGCCTATTTTTACCTGTTGTGAAGCTTTTTTTGGGATGGAAAAAGTGTGTTACTAAGGATGGGGAATGAATTGATTTGGGTTGGGTTTGAAAACTTTGGATTTTTTTAATGTGTTGTTTTGGTAGTTGTTATCGCATACTTTTAGTGAGTGATCTGATTAGAATAATGTCTGATTGTTCTTATCATTAAAATCTCTTTGTTTATTAAATCATAAAATCTTGAGCTGTAGAATGTAAATGAAAAATAATGTAAGTAAAAAACTATTGTTTAATACAATCTGTAGCGTAACTTATCTTATATTTATATTTTACAGTTCAAAATGTTATGATTTAATAAACATAATAGTAATTTTGTTTCCTCATTACAGTATTTGGCTTTTAACACTTATATTTAGAATGACTGTAGATCATGCGGCCAATAGACTGAGACATGTCACAGCTTTGATATTTATCTTATCTACGGACACTCATTTATAATTAAGTAGATTAAAGTGTTTATTGAATGTTTTTTACCGGATAAATGCAGTAGTTACTATATTAACATGATAATTACTTAAAAAAAACATAAATTATTTTTAAAATACTAATATTTTTAAATAAATGCGTAAATAATACATATTTATTTGTCACTTTCTACATTAATGTAAGTATAAAGATGAATAACTCCTTACTCTTCAAGAATTTTAACAATGTAATTATGTAAAACAGTTGCAACGCATTTATAGATATTTTTTGTTCTTTAAATATAAAAACAGTCGTAATCTAGAAATTTGCATGTATAAATTATTTATAACTGATAAGAGTAGCTTTTTCTTCGTTTCGTGGTAAAGAACAACTCCTTTTTTGGTTTTGTAGAGTTCGTGTAAAATTAAAAGTATTTTCTGAAATTCAAATGAAAAATATATAAACTATTAACAGTTTTTATTTTGTTTTATTAACACGGATGTATTTTCTGATCGGGTTTATATTTTTATTGATCAATAAAAAATATATTCGTTAAAATAATTTTGATAAAACGACCCAATAAAAAAAAAAAAAATATAAAAAAATAACCAACATGGTTCAACAATATTTGTTTGAAGAAATAATATATACAATTTTATTAATCTTAAATGCAAACGCAGCAACACAAGCTTACGCTTTACAGGCATAAAATCTCAATATATAATAATTACAAACAAGGATAATAAAACGCAGAACGCCAGAATATTCTTTTTTTTATTCGCAAAGCTTTGAATAATGCCCGGTATTTGTCCTATCAGAAAATAGAGTAATCCGATAAAAAACATACGGATCAAATATCGCGTTAGCTTATAATTTTTGCCGAATATAGCCGAATTAGAGTCGAACAAAAAGAGTGCAATTTTCGCTCTTCGAGTTACCTACATATTCAATCGCTTTTTAAGCCAGGCTGTATTTTGACACGTAAGCAACATCAGCACAAATCTATACATGCGAAAATCGCCATTGATGACGCATCAAGACAAGTTTTATAATACACGCTGGAATTGGAATTTTGTTTTAGATTTGTAAATAGAAAATACGTAAATATTAGTCATATTATTAAATGCTGATCTCATTATTAAATAAGTAAAAGTAAGAGATTGTTTAAAGTTGCATTTTATTATTTAAAATTATTTAGAGTCGTGTAAGCTTTATCTGAAATGAACGTAATTCATACATCTGGTCTTGCAGTTGTGTAAATATATTGAGTAGAGGCAATAACGTTTGCTTTCGTTTTTGTACGCAAAAAGAAAAATTCGTGTATCTTTTAAACATTTTATAGCTACTTAATTTTATTATAGTGTACATTTTCAGCTAACGCAAGATTTTTTAACTACATTGTCTTTGAACTTCCCCACGCATGACAAAATTAATTAAAAAAAAAAACAACAAATTAGTCATTCCCACTAAAACAGATTTATTTTAACTGGAACACGCGAAAAAACGTTTTTCCTCACTTAATTAATCACTAAAAAAAAAATACAATTACCGTAACGAGCGCAAATAAAAAAAGGCGCTAACTAGAACCTTCCAGCCAACCACTATCATCGCACCGAGTCGCGCGCGCGCAAACTCGCTCGACCAAGGGTGTTACCATACGATTGCAAAAAGGACAAAAGAAAACGTCAGAGCAAGAGAGGATGCGCCTAGTTCCGCGTAAGATTATTTCTCGTTGAGATAGCGCGCGTGCGCTGAAATGCAAATATATATATATATACACAACAGCGGGCGGCTCGTCTGCGGAGTCGGTTTTCCCCGAGACGAGTGAATGGACGACGTTTCCATGAGCGCGTTCGCGTGTCAGAGGCTGATGGCCTTGCTCCTAGCGCGCGAGCATAAAAATTGCAGAAAAAAAAGTGAGCCGACGGCTAAGCACCGAGAAAAAGCCAGGCGAGAGATCTTTTTTCCTTATTTATAGCGAGCCGGAGTTTTCGTCGTTGGCTGTGAATGCGAAGAGGATTTTTCTCTCTTTCGTTTTAGCGAAAGGAAAGCGCGAGCGCGGCGTGGGCGAGGTGAAAGGATGGCCGAGGCGCGCGTACACGTAATTTGCGTGCTGTTTAGGGACTCGGGGTGGTAGTTGGATTTTTCAGAAAAAAAAAAAAAAAAGAAAACCGTGTTAATTTTGTTCGACTGAAAAGGGCATTTCGCTTTGTGTAATTATGTTGAGTAACTAGAAGCACCTTTCACGCTCTGGGTCTTAATTAATGTTTGTTAATTAAGAATTTTTAGTTGACCTGGACGTGGAAGCAGAGTAAAACGGCGATAATTGTTATTATTCTAGTAATTATTTTGATGTACATGGATTCTAGATGACGCTGAGTTTTAATTACTTTAGAGGTTATAGACTTATCAATTTTCTCAGAAAATATTTTAAAATAAAGTGAAACACTTTAGAGCACATCGAATAAAAAAAAAAAAAAAATAAATAAATGTTTGAGCGTTTATCTTCATTATAAAAACAATCCCCCTTGTTTCCTGTTAAATAAATAAAATAAACATAATCATCCCATAAAAGAGTATCGAATTAACATCTATACGAAACGTCCCGATAAACGGAAAATTACAAACGCATCGTTTGTCCGTGAATTCCTTTTTGCAAAACTATAGTGCGTCTCGAATGTCGAAATTGCATTTGCGTGCTCAAGTCGATCGACACACAAACAGCCATTCGAATTTCATTCAAATTCTCGCGTTTCTCGACATGCGATCGACCGGCCAAGTCAACCCCTTCTGTAATTTCGCTCGGCTTCGGAGCTCAATTACTTGCGTCTCGGATAAGCGATGCTCGGAAGAACAAAAGGAGTAACAAGTGACGGCCAACTACGGCGCATGAATAACGGGCCAAATTAGAAAGATAGGAAGAGACAACCGCCCGCGCTCTTGGAAATTCTTAGCGTTTGGGATACTATATAGTACGGTTGCGAACAAAATTTGTGAAAATTACTACTTTTTTTATAAAGGGATAATAAAGATAATTTTCCAAAAAATTTACCTCCGTAAAAAATTTTAATATATATTAATATTATAAGCTTTAGGGATTCTTTATAATTTTTGCAAATTCATTCAATTTGGTAAAACAGATAAAATGGGACAATTTTCCAATAGCTTCAAAATAACTGTTTATTAAAAATTAATGCTTTTATTTCAAGCTCTATTTATTAGATTCAAAATAATAGTTTAGCATTATTAAAAATAAAAACTTCAATTTTATCTTATTATTGAAAAGGAAACAATAATTAAAGAACACAAAAATTATGTAATTTTTTATATTTATTTTAATAAAGTGAAAATAGAGTGTAAATTACATTCTATCATAAAAAGAAACTTGAATACCTTATTTCTTCGTGCAATCTTCTTACAATAAAATTACGAGAATATATTTTTGTTCATCGTAAATTTGTATGAGTGCAATCCAATAATAAATATTTATTTAAAAGATCAATAATGTAAATTTAAAATGATAAAACTGACCCGTAAATAGTAATATTTTTTATTATTATTATTAGGTATATTTATATTATAGCTGTATTCAATAAATAATAAAAAATTCATAAATCCAAAACAAAAAGAGACATGTTTGTCTAAATAATTTTGTGATTTATACAGTTAAAACTTAGACTTTCTGCGTTAATTAAGTTTAAGTTTAGATTTTGATTCTAATTTTAATACTGCATCTATTCTACCTGACTGATTGCACAACGATCTATCTATTATGGTGTTACGACGCAAAATGTAAGCCTGGTTCGATCTAAGAGGCCCGTTCAGTACGTGTTCAAATTCGCTTTATTAAGGGGAAAGAAGACTTTTTAAGAAGGTTAACCTTTGTGCGTTGCAACTGAGCAAGAATCGGCAGAAAGAAGGATGCGCTTTATCATTAGAGTGATAAAGCCTCTCCGTTGTCTTGAACTTGCGATTCGCGAATCGCAAGACAGGGCTAACGTTGTTATGCCGGACACTGCAGCGTCATCTGCACCGTCAGTAGTGTCATATATAGGAGACTGCGTGCGACGAGGTGCAGCACGTCACAGTAAATTATTTTATTTATTTGAATTTATTTGACTTATTTTTTTCTTTTTGTTACTTCGTTTTCACACTTTATTATCTTAATATTGTGACTTATTGCGAAGGTGATAAGCATTTTATAACTTGATATCTCACTACCTAGTTTATCTTTGTACGTACTGTAAATAAAGGAAATATTTTTTATACCATGAATTTCAGTAAAAGTATTGTTAATAACATGCTGTAATCTATTGAAAATAAACTCAATTTTTCGAATTTTTTATATAATATAGAAAAGTACTGAATTTAATTTAGCAGGTATAAACATTTTTCCGTTGTTCATTTATTTATACATCAATTGTAAGAAAAAAATTTTTTTATCTTATCGCGACAAACTAATTAACTCACACAGCTTAAAAAATGATTAATTAAATATTTTTATCGCCGACTACTCATTCCTTCTTTACTAAGAAATATTTTTTTAACTTTAATTCAGCAAATATTATGACAACAATCTGCCACACAAGAGTAAGTTAAACAGCGTCTGACAATTGCGCAGGTAGATATTCTATCTTTAACGAAATTACCAAATCAGCCTTTAAACATCCCGATTAACATCTTCAGCATCCGAACAACTCCCATTTAGAAAACCCTTCCAGCGCCCTGCGAAACACGAACAAAACAAGTCTCCTTTTTTCCCAATCCGCTCGCAAACAGCGTACCCTTGTACACATAGAAGCTCAACTGGCGGATAGAGACGAAGAAGACAGTGCGTTAATTGTGCTCGGGGATACTGCAGTGGTCGCACGAACCTGATCGGCAAGATTGATGGCAGAAAGAGAGAGGAAGGAGACGAGAGCGCGTGATGCGCGCCGGTAGAGGGGAAAGTACCCAGTCACTTGGCGGAATGGATACAAAGATTTCCAAGAGGCTGGCTGGCTAAGTTCGTAAAATTAGCAGTCGCTTTTTTGAATTTGATGCGGGCTGCTTTCGGGAGTTGAAAAATTGAATGAAATTGGGAGCTTCCTACCGGATGGGAGAAAAGAACGGCTTCTTGGCAAGTTGCCCGAGCTCGGAATCACCTGTTTCTCTCTCGGTTTTTATTCCTTTGTTTCGTTGTTGGAAAGTCTCGTTTAATGAGTTTACTTTGGCGATTGCTTTTTTTTTTATTGTTATTGCTCCGCGTTTGAAGTCAGGGAGTCACTCTGACGAACGGTCTGAATTCGAGGAAGTTGTAGATCGAGAAACTTCCGGAAAGACTCTAGGGAGACTAGCTAGATGAAAAATCAGAAGTTCGATTCTTTATAAGTAGGTTCTTAGAATTAAAACTTGGGAAATGCCGGTTTGGACTTGCCGAGTGGCTGTTTGGGCTGATTAGAAACAGCAATTAATGCGCAGTGCTAACGCAGCTCGAAACTTCTACCATCCGAATCGTTTGGAAGTTTCTGCGCAGTTACAAATTAGTGTGCCCAGCTACAATGTTTATCTTTAATTTACAAACTGCTTTATTTGGCAAAAGCAATTTTTTCATACAGCGAGGCCAACATTATTTCGTATCATGCTCCAGTAGATTTCGCAATTACGGTGATCCTTGTTCAAATATTCGACTACGCGTTTAGCCTTTGTAGAATTCTGTTTAATAATTTCGTATTCCTGTTTCTGATACAAGGAATCTGCATTGCCATATCTCAGCTGTTCTTATCCTTATAGCGTCTCAGAAATCTATGATTCGCAAACCAACGGCGAGGCGATTTTCTTATCCATTAATACCTAAGTGGTGGTTGCTTCTTATTTCTTTTCTTTTACTATTCTCTTAAAAGATAAATGTTATTGGCTCGGAGTAAAATTAATTGAAAGAGGAAAGATCGTAAACAGAAGGTCGAAAAATATTATTTTCTTTAACATAAAATACGCAAAACAAATTATATAAAATGTTCTTGCAAGTTCAAGCTTTTTTCCCAAGATACTATTATTCTGTGCATTTGTGAAGTTCTAATCTTAAAATAGCGTGTAACCCAATTATCATAATGTTTAAATTGCCATGTTATCCTTTATGATGATCAAGTTTAATTCTATTTTAAGTTATGCTAATATGCGCTAATATGTGCATCATAGTAGGTGTTGTTTTTTTGAGATTCTTGTAGTAATTTTATGTTTTGTTTTTACTTGTTTTAATTTAATGTTAAGCTACAAAAAACTTTACCTTTTACTTTTCTTTTTTTATACCGAATCAATTTAAGAAAAACATTTTGGTTTCCAGTAATTTATTTTAACTGGCAAGATATATTCACATTTTATTAAGATGATATATTAACAGATTCATTACTTATTACACAGTACTGCTCCAAATAGCTATAAATAAAAAAATTATTTATTTGTTAATTAGGAAGTTAAATTAAGATTAAAGTTATTAAATTAAATATTTTATTGTTCTGACAATTAGCAGATTAGATTTACTTGTCCTAATTTACGAATACAGTATTCATGCATAATGTAGACTTACAGAAATTATTATTTATTATTAGATGAGTAAGATACACACTATTTAATAATGTTTAATAATGAAAATAGATAATAGGGACACGAGTAATAATATCAGAATACGGTTACAAGAAATTTCAATGTTCATTAAAAAACATTGATATTGCATCTAACTATTAGATCCACAATAAATATTCAAAATTCACTACTTCTGAAATTTCCAAAAATTTTCTACTCTCTAATTGAAAAAAAGAGATCCCCATTTTTTTACAAAAACCAAGCATATTATATCCAACCCATCGAAAAACCCTATACATAACGATGCCTCTACATACCCCACTCGAAAGTCATATCCTCGGCAAGCGCCTACACGTACGCGAGCGTGACGGCTCGCAGCGCGCAGTGCACGAAGCTGCGCGTGCAGGGATCGATGATCGACGAGGCGATTTTCCGTCCGTCCTCGGCGAGAGGCGAACGAACGACTCTCTCGCTCTCTTCCCTCTCTCTCTCTCTCTTTCTCTCGTAGTTCTCTTTTGTTCGCGAGCGCTCGGTCTTTTTGCCAGCGTTCGCGCGCGTACTCTCGCTCTCTCGCAATATATTTTTGAGAAAATCGAGAAGAGAGAGACTAGACCGACACGACTCGTTTGCGGCCGACGCGTAACTCTATACTCCTTGCTGATAGAAAAGCGAGGGAGAGGAAAGGTTTGCGGTCGTTATGGGCGCGCGTGAGTTTTGATTTTTGCGCTCTGCGAGGGAAAGGTACTTTTTTCGTTGATTTTGCTGGGTATTTTTGCTAATGTAAGTTATGAAACGCGAGGCGCTGATTTTTTTGAAAGTTTTTTCAATGATTGGCTTGTTTGTCGTTTGGTTATTTTTATGCGTAATATTTTGCGTTTAAATTAAAAGAAACAATGGGATTGTGCAGTAGAGGACAATGATTCATAAAATAAGTTGGAATTTCAATTCCTAAATACTCTGTTGAGGTGCTTGCCCATTGTGCTCGTCTGTCTATTGTAGGTAGCTTTCGCTTATTTGTTAAAAATTCGCTGGTATTGTGTGGGCTTTGACAAAACTATTTTTACATTTTATGTTGAAATTAATTTAAAAGTTGAGAATATTAAAAAAGTTAAATTATGGATCCTTTAATTGAATAAAGATCACATTAATATACAAAAATGAGTAAAATATATAATAAAATAAAAATGCAAATGCTTTGTTTGTCAAAGAAACCTTTTTTTTGCGCTTGATATTTAAAGTATCCTCTATAAATTTTAAATAATGAAAATAATTCCACTATTTACTCTTTAATGAAGCAATGTCAACCAACAAATAGTAAAAAATTCACTACTTTATCGTGAATTTTCAGTATTTTTTAATTGAGATTGCTCCATTATGTCTACTAATTGTGGAATTCCCACTACTTAAAATTTACAGTCGCTTATATCTTTTTTTAGAATTTTTCAATTTTTATTCCAAATTTCATTAATTATACCTAATTAGAGAGTAAATATTCAATCAGTCGTAATTATAATCTCCAAACGTGCCATTTATTCAACAATAAACGCTCCAGTAAATATATTTTCTATTTTTCGTTATATTTTACCTCACAATTCCGCAAACTGGATTGTTCTGCATAAATTAACATTCATTATCCAGGTTTCAAAAGAACACAAATACAGCGCCGTCCTTCGCATAAAATTAATGCCGAACGAATCGGTGAATCCCAAACTTCCTACTCTATAAAATCCTGACATTCTCCCCTGCACTTGCCGCATACGCGCATATTTCCGTGGTCAAAGCCAAGCGTTTTATCATTGCTAGGCCATATCTCTTCACATAGCCATATTCCGGCCCTTTTTATTTTTTTCTTCCCCCCCTGTATCGGCGACCGCTCCTCATTTCAGTGATTACGAGCGCGGCTGCAGCGTCGAAAAAAAACCCTTTGACGCACACGCGCGCGCGCCCGATGCTCATGATAGGGCACTTCAAAGACTTGGAACGAAGCCCGCCGAGGGGGTTGAGCAGCGTATATAGCTTTGTCGAGACTACTTCAAATAATCGTCATTCTTTGTGATTTTTCAAGCGTGATTTTTCCCCGTTCTCGGTACAAAAGGAAAAATTGAAAATTGTATTTGCTCTTCGCTTCTGTTGGCTTTCGAGAGGCTGGTTATAGCGAAGGTTTTGGTTTTGCGGTGGCTTCTGGCGTCTTTGTACTTTTTTTGTGTACGGATAAACGATATTATTACATGAAATTTTAGTATAGTATACTTATCAAGGTATCAAGAATGTTAAATTACTCAATTAAACGACGGCTTTTTACTTTAGCTAAAATTAAAATGCTTATAATTAAAAGGATTGTAATTAGTTAATTTGAGATTTTAGTATTAATTAGAAATTTCCAGAGCTTTATTTAATTAGCAACTAAATAATATAAAATTGGAAGTATCACAAAAAATTTTATTTTACGAAATAAATTTAAAATGTTAGAAGCCTTGTATAATTATAAAGTTATGAAAGATGTAAACAAAAAAAAAGATTTATTATAAATATCAGTAATAATATTTCTCAATAACAAAATAAATAAATAAATAATTATTCCTGCTGTGATAAATTCTTTCTTTTTTCAAAAACTTTTTTATGTTTAGTGTTAAAAATTGCATTCAAAAAAACAATGTAAAGATAATTTTTATCTTTTTTTTGGAAAGCAAAACAAAGTGTCAAATAATGCTTGATTTATCTTCGCAATGTTAAATATTTCGCAAACAGGCAATATAGCTAAAAAATACTCAAGCGAAAAAAAAATACATAAAATCTACAATATGGATATGCTAATGACAGATGACCGAAGAAAGTCATACTCTCATAAAAAAATTACGATAATGTCTCTTGTTACGTACACATTTGCTTACCTCGATATCGGTATATGTAGAAAAAAAGTGAGTAATCGCTCTCGAGGTCTAGCGTATTAATGGAAAGCAGTTTGCGTTTGTAAAGATTTTAGACGAGAATAATTTAGATACAGTTTAACGAGCATTGCGTAATAGTTCTTCTTTGCGTCTTTATAATTTTTTAAATTAAATTTTTAATGATATAACCATATAAACGTATACAGTAAAATTATTTGCATATACAGAAAATGGATTTTTTATTAAAATATATAATTATAATAAACATAATATTGAAGAAAAACTCAAAACTTTCGAGAAGTACATAATTAAAGAAAATTACTTTAAACTAAATTGTCATTTTCTTGACTCACTTTAAAGATTATTCATACGCGCTAAATGATATTCCAAGAAAGATACTCGATTAAAAAATTTAGATTAAATGATTTTTAAGAAACGCTATATAATCTATTATCTTAGAATTTGTTTTATTATCACATAACGAATTGGAGAACAGTTTCACAAAAAGAATTATATAGAACAAGTGCGAGAATTTATTAAATTTGAGTTTCTTTAGTTTTGAGATTCAAATTAAAAATAATAAATAATAAAAAGTCAATTTTTCAAATAAAACAGTAGTAAATGTTATTATTAAAAATAAAATTACAATTCTTTATAATTTTTTAATAAAATGAATAGTTGGTATTCTTTTCTAACCTCGAAAGTAAATATGCATCGTCATTTGTTGTTTCGTATAGTCCATATGTTTTCGAAGAGAGAATATTATTTATATAGAAAAATGCACAAATAAAATGGAGTCTATTTGATACTGTGCGAATATTCTTCAATATTTTATTGACGAAATGCTCGATAAAAATGAGCGATTGACGCACGAATGAATTCTACCTAAAAGGAGACAAAAAAATTGCTCATAATTACTCCGGTAATAAACTCTTGAATTCGCTTAGTAACTAAGACCATTTCAGCCTCTGGCACAATTCAAAGCCAATTATATCCTCGTCACTCAATTTCTGCCTCTGATTCTGCCATAACGAACGCGAATGCTGCCGCATCAGCGCGAATCAAAGATAACCAATTACGTGAGGTTTCGAATTATACGGAGCGCCACTCTCACACTCTCTATTATCAAACAGTATTATTTTCCACTCTAGAGCTGCGTTCCTGGTATACTCATTCCGTGTATTAAGCTACCGGACGCTCAACCCGCAGCTTCCCGCGAAAATAGCGAAACAGTAGCAAGCTGCCGTTGTTACTGATGCGTCAGCGCGTGTGATGTATACTCACCTATCCGTTTCAGCAGAACAGCTGAGATAATAGAGAGAGAGTATAGGGTTCGACAAGGCGCTAATTACTTCGTCTGAAGGATGGTCTTTATGTATTCGCGTCGCGCGTTGTGTTTTCCAAGCGCGCGCTTTGCTGGGTAATTTATGCAGCTCGCGAAGGAGGAAGCGGAGGTTGAGGCTTTGTTAATTTTTTACGTGGCTCGTTGAGGTCGGGATCGATTGGGTGATTATTAGTTTGTTATTATGGTTTATTAATGATAGATTTGCTTTATTTTGATTAAATCAATAAAGTTTAAATTAACGCAAGTTGTTAAGAAAAGTGCTGAGAATAAATACATTAAAAAGTTACTTGTAAAGTGATTGCGGTATTTTAATTATACAAATTTTAAGTCGAGTTATAAGATAATACTGATTAAATTATTGCATTAGAACCTTTTAATTAATTTTCTTTAGGCAAATAAAACGTGTTTATTAGAGCTAGGGTTGCGACCGCTCAGGTTACTATAAGCAGCATTGGATGCGGTTATAACTAGGATGAAACCGTACGACCGCACTAACGGTAGAACTTTTTCAGTAGCTTTCTCAGGCAGTGAGATAATCTAGATAAGTTTTTTTGAAACATGTAAGTTTAACCCTTGAGGTTTAACTGTTCTTAATGTAGATCTTTTTTTACTTTCACGTTTATTTGACGTTAAAATACTTCTATATTGAAAATAAGACCAAACATCCCCGCGGCAAGGTTGGTAAAAATGTTTCGCTAGCAGGATTGAATAAATAGAAATTTGTATAATTTTCTATCTCTTTTTTAAATTTGTATAACTTTTAACTAGTTGATTTTATTTTATAAAAATATACATTTTGAATTGAATAATTATGCTTCCTTTGTATGTAGGTTAGTAGAATTATGTGTAATGCTGAATATGAATTCTGAAAAAATAGAAAGTACCAGAAGAAGCACTTTCGTTTATGAATGAACTTACATACGTCAAAACTGTCAATATCTTCGCTATTTAAAACTTATTTAAAAACTTATTCTAGAGATTTTGCTGTCAATAATTAAAATTTATTTTTACACTATAGAGTGTCATGTCATTTACTTGTTTTATAATGCTTCTTACAGTAATAATTAATGAAGCGTAATCCATACTCTATACTACGTTTATGATGTCATCAAGCCCTAAAAATTCTATTTACAATTCCCAGAACTACATTTATCTACCCTTCTTGATTCATAACTCCATTGTTACTCCCAACCAATAGCCACACTCCCAATGACACCAGCCATCATCAAAACTCTCCGTACACAAAGGCGTATCTACTTTCCTCCGAGCCCGTATCATCGCCGCCTTCGAGAAATCAATCCGCTCTTCGGATCATCGCCAGCCTCACCGCTAATCATCCCACAAACAGTCGCGCCCGCATTCGCGTATAATCAAGCCTATGTACGCGCTCCTCTAGGACGTCGATGACTCACGTCGTCTCCGCTTCCTACATGCGCTCGATACCCTCCCGCGCTCTCCGAGAGACTCGAATATAATGGAGTGATAAGGCAATTGACGGGGACGTGGGTGCCCCGCAGAGAGAGAGGATAGACCTTTCATACCGAGCGCGAGCTGAGCTTCTCCGCTAAGCGAGATAAAGAGCCGCTCTGTGCCCTCTGGCTTTTGTCGTTAGCGCGTTTGCTTGCACTTTTTTTTGGTCTGGCTGTGAAGGATGCGCTGGATGCTTTGAGGATTTGGGAATGATTTGTGGGGCTCGGATGTTTTCGGTAATCTCTATCGTAAAGATTTTTGGTTGTTTTGGCGGAGTTCTAAAGGTTTAAGTGAGAATTATTCTTCTAGCTTTTGTGAACTGGCTGTTTTTAAAGCTTTCGTCCTGATAACCCAGTAAAGAAGTAACCTATTTTGAGGTCAAGTTCTAAAACAACTTTTTGGCTGGTAGCCACGGGTCATCAGCTGTCTAGACTGAAAAACATTTTATAAATCAACTGACGGAGAGACTAATTTATTTGACTGAGAACTTGTATCGCAAAATTTTTTGTAGCGAAGAAATTAATTTGGCGTATTAATATATTTTTTCTGAGTCTACTGCCTAACTGACTGAAGTATCTATAGGGAAAGCAATTTGAATAAATTTGTTAAGATTAGAACTGCGATAGTTTAATAGCTTCATTATGCAGAAATTATATATTTGAAGGTGCCAGAAATAGACGTTTCGGATTTCTTTATTAACGGAAATTTCATTACAAACTATAATATTTTTTTAAATTTAATTGATATATTTCCTTTCATGACAGTTTTTCAGAACTGTGTGGAGATAATTATCTATATAAAGTTTTAAGAAAATTAAATTATTTTTTAATAAAATTAATACTTTAATACTTTTTAAAGTCCTTTTTAATACTCTTTTTAAAATAAGAGCGAATTATATTCTTTTTAAGTCATATATATCTAAGGAAATTTGTTTCATAAAAGAAATCCATTTATATTATTATTATTATAATACTTAACTATGACAATCATAATCTGATTTTCTCAAATAATTATTAATTTTAGAATATTATAGTGACTTAAGTCTTCCAATAAATATGTCATTTAAAATTCATGTTCATTAAATTCTTGAAAGGGGGTGCTTTATTCAAGAATAATAACTCCTTTGTACTTTGGCAAATAATTTAAAGGGTAAATAAAATCAAACGATCTTAATAGCAAATCTGTTAATAATGCTGACTTACCTTCATAATATATTGAGTTCTTAATGAGTTTATAGTAAAGTTAGCAAAATCTTAACAATTTTTAGTGACCAGTATTTGTGAATAAAATGTCACATTTTTTTTTCTATACTTTAATGGAGGTGATTTTAAATTAGTTTATCGGGTTGATTATGTATTGAAATTCCAATGGAAATTTAAGCAAATAACTGTGGTAACCAAGTTATTTTTAGCAGCTTTTATTCCCTCTATCGGCAAAGATTGCCCAGATTTATCAGTCTTTTATTAAAAAAGCTGTGAAATATCAAAATTAAGATTCTCAAAGTTACTAAATCATACTGCCGCTACGCAGCCAGATATAAGGTTACGTATAAGGTTACCTATATGGTTAGAATTACAAACAAAAACAATAATAAAATAGTCTACAATAAAATAATTACAACAATAATTAATTTTTAAAAGAGATAATTGAAAATTTTTTTTTTAATGTTACGATGTAATATGTCTTAGCACCAATACGTTTTTACTTTTATGATTCAACTCATCATTCTTAGTGTTCGCAATCAAAGTAATTCTTTAAACGGAATCTCCGGACCTCTCAATCCTACAATAATCTCTAAAAATAACTTACCTTAATTTAACATTTCAACATCTAATCAATCCTTATTCCAATGTTTCCAGGTGAACGCCCTAAACGACTCGCATCAGCAACTAATGGTGCACTGGGTAGGCGAAGGCTCGGACGTGATAATCTGCCTAGCCAGGGACAGCAATCCCCTGCCCAGGTCCTTCCAGACGGTCCAGCCAGCCGCGGCGGTCAGCCCCAGCGCCGTTTACATAAGCTACGACTATGGCGACACCTTCCAGAACAAGACGGACATGTTCAAGGTGTCGGACGAACCCAATGCCAAATACGCCACCCTCGACAAGTTTTACAATCATCCAACCTACAATAATCTGGTGAGTATTGAGCTTTTGTGCGGAGGGGTGCTTAGCTGCTGAAACTGCAGTTCGATGGTTAACAATCGAGTAAGTCTTTGATGGGATATGCCGGGAGATTTGAGTGCAATTCAATGCGGCTCGGTGATTCATATACAGCTTCTCAGAAAGATGCAATCGACTGAACATTCGTAGAGCTGCATCAGCAGCCTTGCGTCTGCGTTTAATCGCGTAATGCGGAGACAAAGGAGAGTCGCGTCGCCTGTGGTAGATTTTGGTTCTTTAGAAAGTTGCAGTATATAATAGTTGTATTTTATATCAAATCTTGTTCTCAAACGTTTGAGTTAATTTATTTTAATTTCGAAAGATTCAGATTAAATTATTATTATTGTGTACAGATAGAAATTTTGTTTAGTTCTGTGGGTACTTATTTTATGAAAATTTTACTTGTTTTATAAAAAGAAGTTCATTAAACATTTAATGTAAATGTTGCGTAATTTCTTATCGATGTTTACTTAGACTGTTCAGTTGACGAAAAAATTTTACACAAAAAGGTATTGCGTAAACTGTTGATGCAAATTTAAAGACTAATTTTTTTTATATTTGTTACTCAAATACGCAAATTTTACGTAAAATAATTTATTTTAAATGAAATTATTACGTTATTTTTTTTATACAAAATTAGCGTTAGTGTTGTTTATGAAACACAACAAATTTTTAAGTGGGTGTGCAAATATTGTGAAAACTATATGTTTATTTACTAATTAACTTGTCATAATAACAAATATTTCATATTTGTACATTTTTAATACACAAATTTAACACTTTAGCATTATAAACTTGTATGATAACTGTATCAAGAAATGAAAATATTTTATTTCAGGCAAGATGACAGGAGCTTTCATATAAGATATACAGGCTCGTGGCCTGGTTTAGAAAAATTCTAGTCCAATTTTCTAAAAAAAGACTGATTTAAAAATCAAGATCATACTTCTTTCCTTCTACTTTTTCATTTATAATAAGGAAGTGATGTAGTTTTCCAATTATAGGTCACATTTGTTTTAAACTATAATTTATTAAATTCATATATATACTACTTTTGCATACTCAAAGAAATCCAATCACGTAAACTAAAAAGTAAAAAAAAACCCGTCCGTGTTTTCAATTAGCCGCAAAAATAAAGCACTCCGCATGTAACACCATTTGATAATCGAGCATAACAACGCGAGCAGCCGCAGCGCGGTGGCAGCGCATACTTATATAGCAGTAGCAGCCAGCGGCGACTAACCGTTAGGGCTCCCGCTCACTCTTTGAATTGTTTCAGTGTGTGTTTGCTGACAGTGCGAACAAGTTGATATTCATTACGTACAATTATGGTCATGACATCGAGCGAATCAAGCTCGACTTCAGCCCGAGCGAGATTGCCTTCTATGATAATCACGAGGATGATGCGTCCACTTTTGTACTTCTGGTGCTGGACAAGACTAATGCGACGCGAAAGGTACGTTCGAATAACACAACAGCCCGAGCTCTGCCCTCTTTTTCTAGCCCTTCCTTTATCGTTTTTCCTCTTCGTAATGCTCTTTGTTTTTGAATGTTTGATGACGATTTGAAGTTATTGCTGTCATTACGAATTATGGAATGAAAATCAAATTCTGACAAAAGTTGATTGGAGAAATAATGAAATTCGCAAGCTTTCGCTTGACATCTAGTTAGTATTGGAAAATTCAATTTTTACATTTTCAGCGTGATCGTTAAAAGTTTTAATTTGAATTTTGCAATTTGTTATGAAAATTGCCTGTACTCCATGGACATCGTAAAAGTTTTCATAAAGTTTGTAACAGCTTTTATGAGTTGGAAAAAAATTAAATTTTAATTGATTTAAAATCTATAAACAGCCTGCCAAAGTCGTTGATACTGGAAACTTTCACGAGCATACAATTTAATTACTTTAATGACTAATTGAAGCATAATTATCGCGTAATAAAAAATTTTCAATCATGTTCCGTGAAATTTGATAAATATCTGTTATTTTAAAAATTTCCCTAAATTTCCCTCGTTTTCTCTATGACTTTATTCTGATATAATATAGCAAGTGCCGTTTTAGACCGTAATTGAATATATATACAGTTTGATAAAAAAAAAAATGATTCTATCACTACGTTTTCATTACCGATGAAAACACATAACATGTCCTTTTATATTGATACTTTTTCCATTACGTAGGTATTTCAAATAATCTTTTTTCATTATCAAATAAACTTTTTATGATACCGTATTATATCATAAAGTAATAAAACTTTTAACGATCAATCTCTCCAAAAACACATGCGATGTCAAATTACTTGAATATTGCATTTAAATTCCGTATTTTTATAATTCATATATTTATCAAAAACGAAAACCCCATCCATTACCTTAATTTATAAGAAAAATAAATCTACACAAAATTATTTTAACATTCAACTTCCCCACTTCACAGCTGTACATGACAATGAATCGCGGCAAAACCTGGAACTTGGTACACGAGTATGTGAAGGCCTTCTTCTGGTCTAGCAACCGGCCAAAGAGCCTGCTGATCGAGCGCATGGAACCGTCGGGCCAGAACAACGTCATCGATCTCGGCCATAATGCATGGAAGTGGAGCAGGCGAAACTATACCGAAGTCGTCAGCAACGTCGAGGATTTCCAGATCCGCGGTGACTACATGTTTGCAACCAAGAAGGTACGCTTCCATTTTCCAAATTACTCTTTCGATGTTCGATAGACGGAGTCGGGAAAGAAGTTAGTGCTTTGGAATTTCGAGGTTTAAAGTTAGAGTATAATGCTGAAATATTTAAAATTTTAGAGTATTTGCGCTGAATTATTGTTATGAACATTGTATTGTCGCAGTTGTTATGTAAATTATTTGAATAAAATTATATAACAGTTTGTTTTAAAGCTTATTTTAAAAAGGTAAAATATCTTCGCTGCAGGAAACAAGCTTTACGATAAAATCAGAGGCGAAATAAATGTAATAAATATTATTTCTGATTCTTGCAATATTTTGAAAATAAAATTTAATATTTTATTAAAATTTAAAAATAAATAAAAAATTTTATCATTAATTTTTAATTAAAATTTTAATTAAATTAAAAAGTATATATAATATTTGTTTAAACAAATGCTTTACTAAAATAGAAAGTATCAAATTTCTAATTGTGGTAAGATTGATAGTTCGTACTAGTTGTTATTTAAAAATTGGATCAATAAATTGATCTTTGACGAACCAAGATCAATTTATTCATCCGATTTTTAAATATCAAATTTCTAGTTAGTTTCTATTTCGTTGATTACGACCTAAAATTATCTACCTACTATTTTACCGCAATCTAACAAATAAATTATTATTCATTTACAGCCAGCCAACAATACGCAAGGCCTCGATTTATACGTCTCGTTCAAAAATCAGCCATTCGTGATTGCGCAGTTCGATACAGATCTTGGTCGTAGAGATTATCACGTAGCTGATGTTTCCTTCGATCGGGTTTTCGTGGCCGTCTCGCATACGGAGACGCTGGTCAATTTGTACATATCTGAGAAGATCGATCATCATGGAGCGAAGTTTATTCTCTCGCTGCCTAACATTTTGACCTTCTTCCCGAACAATACGTGGAAGGACAGTTGGCTAAAGTAAGTTGGAAACGTGGGAGACCAAGTAAGGTGCTCCAGGTTGGAATAGAGAGTAATTCAAGTTTATGCTTCTGTACAAGCGAAATTATTAGCTCTTGTTTACAACAAAAGAATGGTATTGTTAAGCATTGTTGTGTAATATGTATTCGTAGATTTTAAAACTTTTCAAAGAATTTTTTTTTTTCAATATACATTTGAATAGTTAGAAGATAAATAAAAAAAGAGGTGCTAGAATTTTCTGAAAAGAATGTAACGAAGTTCTAAAAAATTGTGTTATTCTAAAAAGTTCTATACTAAACTGGAGCATATTTGAAAGCTAAAAACTTTATCTAGGTTATTCTCGAATTTTCTCAAATATGAAGTTTTAAACTCATATAAAATAATAATTGTCCAAAATTCTTTTAATTATGTATCAATAGAGTATTCTTACAAAATGAAAAATCAATTAAATCAACGCTTATAATTGCAGCGATGTAGCCGATGAAGCCTTCACCGAACTTTACAAAGTCGAGGGTCTGCGCGGCATTTACATTGCCTCCCAGGTCCAAGGTACACCAAAACTTAATTCCATTGGACCTGAACATCTTCTTTCCCTCATCACTTACGACCACGGTGTTACTTGGAACCGTATCAAGGCACCCGAGGTCAATCATAGAGGCATGTACCACAATTGCAACCCGGAAACATGTTCTCTCCATCTCAGCCAGAAATTCAGTCAGCTGTATCCCGTTTCGCGAGCTGCTTCCATTATGAGCTCTAAATCTGCGCCAGGAATCATTATGGCGACCGGAGTAATAGGAACCAGCCTCAAGGGACATACTGCGTTGTATGTCTCTAGAGACGCTGGACTCACGTGGAAGCAGGTTCTGCAGGACTACTACTTTTTTAACATGGGAGATCACGGTGGTGTCCTCGTAGCGGTGAAATATTTCAAGACAAGGGGAGAAACTAGGGATATTTCTTATTCGATCGATGAGGGAGAGACCTGGCAGACTTTGGAATTTAATGAAAAAATGTTAAGAGTTTATGGACTGATGACTGAACCAGGAGAGAATACGACTGTTTTCACGATGTTTGGATCTGGCAGTGGACAGCATCAATGGCTGATCATCAAAGTAGACTTAAGCAAGGTCTTTGCTAGAAACTGCACAGATGATGACTATAAATTTTGGTCACCTTCTACGCCGGAGGTAAATAATCTAAAATGTTACTTTATATACGTTTGTTTCAAAATAATTATAAATCAAAATATTAATTATTTAAAATTATTTTTAAATTACATATTTCTTATTTTAGGACATATCATCGACTTGCGTACTTGGTCGCAAAGAAACTTACAAGCGTCGAAGCGCTCGTGCCAATTGTTACACTGGAGTCAACTTTGATCGACCCGTAAAAATAGAAATTTGTCCATGTGATGCCGTTGATTATCAATGTGATTTTGGATTTGTTAGGCAATCAAAGTCACAGTGGCCATCGTATACGTGTGTCCGCAACAAGTCTCTCAGTGACTACGATCCCTGGGCTGTACCGGCTACTTGTGCTCCTGGAAAATTCTACAATCGTACTAAGGGTTATTTCAAGATACCCGATGATATGTGCATCGGTGGTCGCGCTCAAGCTTTCGAATACGATGAGGTAAAATTTTTTGTCATGTTGTTTTATATAAGAGTCGGCTTTTTCAGAACTAATTAGAACTGAAACGTTTTTAAAACATTTAAACATATTAATCGTTGTTGCCAATTTCAGATTCCATGCCCAATGGAAGAGATGCCAGAATTCTTATTGGTAGCTCAGCGAGAACGTATATCCCGCATTGACCTAAAAGAGCAGAAACTTGAAGTGCTTCCAGTTCACGATCTCAAAAACGTTATCGCCATAGAGTTTGACATGAAAAACAATTGCTTGTACTGGGCTGACATTGTGAATGATACTATTGGGCGACAGTGTTTTAAGGATGGAAAGAGTTATCCCGAAATTCTTGTTGAGACCGACCTAAGTTCGATCGAGGGAATGGCCTTTGATTGGGTCTCTAACGTGCTGTACTTTGTTGATGGCGTTAGAATGAGAATTCAAATTATAAGAACAGATATTTCTTCAATGGGTAGAATGAGAAGAACGATTCTAGGACCAAATAATGTGCAGAAGCCAAGAGGCATTGCTGTGCACCCGATGATGGGATACATGTTCTGGACCGATTGGGCACCCGGTAATGCTTCGGTAAACAGAGCAAATTTGGACGGATCCAATGTTAAACAGCTTTTCCATGCCAGAGTTGAATGGCCTAATGGTTTGTATATTTATTTTATTGTAGATTAATTTAAAATATTTTTCAATTCTCAAAAGAATAATTTCAACGATTTATTTTTTTATTAATATTTTAAAAATTGAATAATATTTTTAGGTATTACTATTGATCACATTGCCGAGAGAATTTACTGGGTGGATGCTCGACAAGATTACATAGGTTCATCTGATTTTGAGGGTAACGGTTTTAAGAAAATTATTCAGAATGATGAGCGAGTCTCACATCCATTCGCTGTAGCCGTATTCAAAGACAACATGTACTGGGACGATTGGAAACAGTCGATGATCTTTGTTGCTGATAAAGATCACGGTTTGGGCATTACGACTATTATTGGCCAACTTGCTGGTCTTATGGATTTAAAGGTAAAAATATTCATTTTTTAATATTTTGTATATAAATATGCAGATCTAGATTTGACTATACACTTGATTTATATATACATATTTGCGTTAACTTTTTAAAACTGACTAAATCAAATTAACACAGAATGTAGCTTACGCCTGATTCAAGCAGTGTAACAATTACAATTTAAGAAATAAATTTAGAAATTTTTTTTCAATATAAACACTCTTTTTTAAAAATATTTTTTGTATATAATCTTTGTTTTTTACTCTTTATTCTTTGTTTTTTACTCTTCATAATATACATATTTCATTTACGTTCTTAGGTATTTGCACATAGCATGCAAACCGGCACAAACAAATGTGCAAACAACACTCAATGTTCGCACATCTGCCTTGGAGCTCCCAACGACGGCTTCGTTTGTCTATGTCCAGATGGTATGGTTATGCAGGATGGCAAATGTATGTGTCCAGGAGGTGTCAAACCCTTCGCCAACTCGACTTGTCCTCGTGTCGCAAATAGTTGCGCTTCTAACCAATTCGCTTGTGACTCCGGTGTCTGTATTCCCGAATTCTGGAAGTGCGACGGCGATAATGATTGCGGCGATCATTCGGATGAAAACCACTGTAATAAAGTCAAGTGCCAACAAAATACATTCACGTGCGATGGAGAGAAATGCATTCCGAGATATTGGGTGTGTGATCTAGACAGGGATTGCAAGGATGGTAAGGACGAGATGAACTGTACCTACACCAATTGCACGGATTCTCAATTTAGGTGAGTTTTATTAAACAAGTAAACAAACATAAAAATAATTGGATTATAAAAATATTGTAATAATGTTGAAATCAATCATAGGTGTGAAAACGGCCGTTGTATATCTCACCGCTGGTTGTGTGATAACGAAGACGATTGTCGAGATGGTTCGGATGAGAAAAATTGTTCAACTTCTGCCCCGCCGAGTACTTGCAAAGCTGACGAGATGAGTTGTAGATCCGATAACAACTGTATACCTAAGACCTGGAAGTGCGACGGTGAAACTGATTGCGAAGACGGAAGCGATGAAGATGATTGCACCAGTGTCGAATGCGAGGTCTGGCAATTTGACTGTAACGCTTCTGACAAAACTCACCGCTGTATATACAAATCGTGGGTATGCGACGGTGACATTGATTGTCAGAATGGCTCTGATGAAGCTAACTGCACTTCATCCGAATCTCACTCACCTGTCCCATCTGTACCTATACTACCCACGAACTCGTGCAACGACTGGATGTTCATGTGCAAGAATAAAAAATGCGTACCCTATTGGTGGAAGTGCGACAGTGTCGATGATTGCGGCGACGATTCAGATGAGATGGGCTGTGGCTTTTCAGATACTAGCATCACTGTATCTCCCACGCCTACGACTGAGGCTCACGTATGCCGGGACTTCCAGTTCCAGTGTTTCAACGGTGAATGTATCGAAACTGCCTGGATGTGCGATGGATCGAAGGATTGTGCTAATGGAGAAGATGAAATGTATTGCAGTCATGGACATACTGGGTGAGTTAAACTTTAATAACTAATTAATTTTTTTAATTTATTGTACAATTAATAATATTAAAATATTTATTATAGTTGCAAGGAAGATCAATTTAAATGTTTCATTGATGGATCGTGCGTACCTCTAACTAATGTTTGTAATGGAATCTCTGAGTGTCCCGATGGTAGCGACGAGAGAGGATGTGATCACCATCATCCGACACCTGCACCGACTGCTTCTTGTCACACTGGTTACTTCCCATGCGACGAGACAAGATGTTTCCCGCAATCGGCTTACTGTAATGGAAAACAAGATTGTTATGACGGCTTTGATGAAAGCAATTGCGAAAAGAACAATACAAGAGTTTATCAGGTAAAAAATATTTTTTAGCAATATAAAAGTTTATTTAAAAAAATCGCTTGCTATACCGAAACATTTATAGAAATTTAAATATGATTTATTATAAGCAATTAGAAGTAGTTTTAAAGAATACCCAGTTATCACAATTTATTTTAATCTTTTTTTTTAGTATTAATAATCATTTGTTTTTTTTACTTTAGGTGCTCAATATTGGAGTGGACGAGCGAACAGTTAACGCTACTAGTTTATTCGTTTTCTGGTGGATGCCAATACCTAATAATGTCACTTTCGAATTTATGCCATCAATCGCGCTTGCAGAACCTGATGCTACTTGGACTAATGCTAGCAAGTGGATCGAGGATACTGAATATCAGTTTAACAAACTCGAACCTTACACGCGTTATAATTTGACCGTTTATGTGAAAATAAAAGGTCAACCGACAGTCTTTCCTCCAGCTAAATATTTGACTGTTTGGACTGGCGAAGATATCCCGAGTCCACCATGGAATGTCACAGCTACGCAGAGAAATGGAACACGTATAGAAGTTGCGTGGCAGCCACCATTACACCCCAACGGCCTTATTACCGGTTATGATGTGTTTATGACTCCGCCGATTCCACCAGCGTCGGTACATCCCCAGCAAAAAACGTTTGTTGTCATCGATGATGCTTTCGAAGCATGTAAGAGTTCTATTTACTTTTCATACATTTTGCTTATTGTCAAAAGTAGAATTGATTACTGCTAAAAGTAGAGTAGCAAATTGCCTATTACGAGCAATAATAGAAAACTATGCAAAATATTTTTTCCATTAAAATGAGAAAAAATAGGTTACTTTTCTTTTTCGTGAAAATTTCTATAAAGTTAATATAAAATTATTAACAATTTTGATCACAACTCCTGTTTAAAAAATGCGATATTTAGGATGGAGAAAAAAACTATTTCAGGTGAGGTGTTTTCAACGGTAGTCTTCGCCTTGGGTTCCTTTAAAGTTTTATATTTTGTCTTGTACTGAACACCTCGCTAGAAATAGCTTGTTCTAGTAGCTTACTTTTTCTTCATTTGCTAAACGTGCTTATTAATTTTATATATAATTTCTCAATCCAACAGCCAAGAATTACTCGTTTTGGGTAATAGCTAAGAACAAGGACCATGAGTCTGACTCTTCCAATGTTGCTACGATTACTTTTGACGGATCAGCTAACATTGATACAATTGAAGATCTTAAAGTTGTGGACAAAACCAACCACTCGGTCACTCTCAACTGGAAAAAGATCGATTCGGCTGATGGATATATCATCACACCACGAGGACCTCTATCCTACGCAGCACTTGAAACGCATAGTACCAAATCCAACACATACACTGTGGATGGTTTAGCTCCCGGTACCAGGTACACTTTCGAAGTGAGTGCAACGAAAAAGAATTATGTTGGTAAGGTGGCGTCAATTACCGGATCAACAAAAGAACAACCTTTGCCAAGCGTTTCGATTTTGGAACCACATCTGCTAAAATCGCATGGTACAACTGTCAAGTTGAGCTGGGATCCACCCAAGAGTAATAAGAAAATCAAATGGCAGTATGCTGTACATTACGCATTGAATATGCAAGACCTTTATAAAGGTGTGTTATATTAGTAGTTGAAATTTTGCTTCTAATCGATTTTTTTTCTGATTAAATATTAAAAAATATGAACAACTTATTCTTTTTAAATAAATTTCTAATAACCTATCTTCAATATTTCAGCACCTAAGTTTATAACAACGAATTTAACTGCCACTATTCGCGATCTCGAAGCCTGTGAAGCATACATCTTTGCAGTCGGAGTGAAAGGCGATTATGGCGCAGGACCTTTAAGTCAACCAGTGACGATTAATACTCATTTCAATGCTAAGGCTCCTCCTAAGAGGCTTAGAGTCGGTCGTGGTGACAAAGCTGATACGATGATTGTCTCATGGGTTGCAAGCTGTTCAACCATTGATGAACCAATTGGTTATACAGTAAGAATAAAAAGTCTAATACTATGAATAAATTTTATTTTATTCACTATCACCGATGATAATGAATTAATTTTATTTTGATATTTTTAGCTAACCGTCACCGAAATGACTCTAAACAAAACGTCAGTTTTCACACTGCCACCGACTAACGAAACCGTATTGAAGCATCCATTCCGCAGCATAAAATACGGTGGCCATTATAACATCACGCTGTCGACGGACGTGGAAGGCGCTATCCCTAGTCAGTGGGTCGTCTATCATGCTCCACCGATCTTCCCACCACATCAACTTAGCGTGCTTTACGAGGAAGGCAGCTACCTAATTTACTGGCAAGAACGTCAGTTGCCTGACAGCATAGCCAAGACTACGAAGTTCCATTATGAGATACTTGTAAACGAGGGAGATCGCAAGATCAATGAAGCAACAGCTAAGATTTACAGAGTCGATCAACCACCTTACTTCTACAAGAACGCCAAGACGGAAATGCTTTACGCATTTGCAGTGAGACTGGTGACAGATGAGGGATACAGGAGCGCGCTCAGTGAAGTTTTTAGCATTGTTCAACCACGACGTTAGTATTTTATAAAATTCCTTTGAATTGCGTGTACAAAAGATATTTAAACTTAACTCTTTTTTAATTTTCTTCTTTTGACAAAAAACATTCTTTGCTTTTCCAGTTGCAGCATGGCCAGCACCAATGAATGCATCTAGCATTCTTTCTCTTGCCATACCGATATGCCTTCTCGTCATAGCTTTAGGTGCAGCACTGGCGTACTTTGTAATAAGGCATCGAAGATTGTCCAATAGTTTCACACAGTTTGCCAACAGCCATTACGACACGAGACGAGGCCAAGCTACCTTCCCTGGCACAACAGATGCTGGTCTAGGTAAGTTATATTAATTATTCTTATTTTTTAATTAAACAAGTAACTTTTTCATACTTCTTTCAATTTTCAATATTTGAAATGTTATAAATATGTATAAATACGTGTAAGGCTAATAATTTCACGTTTTGTACTTGAAAAATATAGAATTTTGTATGTTTTGTTTCAGCAGAGGAGGAAGACAGCCCTCAAATCCGAGGCTTCTCAGATGACGAACCACTAGTTATTGCGTAAATGTTCGCGTATCATGCTACTATACATTCTACTAGAGGTCTAATCAAGGCGGACACAGTTATTCTATAAAATAATGAAATTTCGATTTTACATTCGATTATACATTATCTTATCAAGACGGATAAAAGAAGCAACAGAGACAACAATATATAAATTTTGTATGTTAGTCGCTCGAGGCGCGAGGACGATTATACACACGCGTGATTTCTAGTCGTAGTGCGTCGATAACTCGCCCGATGCCTAAAGAGTGTGTGATGGTTCTGTCAGAAAAAAATAATAAGTTGACGGACAAGAAGAGTATGCACGAGATAAAAATGATCCTCGAGAATTGTGCCACGCGGCGCAATCTATGAGAATCAAGATGCTAGAGAACGATTAAAGCCATTATAAATGATAATAATAATTAATAGAGCCAGAGATCGTCAGCTTTTTTATTTAGATTATTTATGCCATAACGTAATGCAATCAATCATTTTCTTTATAAAAGTTAATATAATTTTTTACGGAAATTCATTAATCGAGTACACTGAATAGCGATGCGACAATTGAGGGGTAAAGTTCGCATTTGCAATTTTTTACTCATATAATCAATAATGCTTTGAAATAAAAAGTTGCCGATCTTTGTGATAAACCGAGCATAATCGAGCATAATTGAGTGGCGGAGCCCTCTTTGGTGCTTCTCGGCAGGAGACATTCAGGATGCCATAATTATTATTATTATTATGTACGTACAGGCGTATATGTTGGATAATTTTTAGCTTTTTAACTGTTAAGCATTTTTCCGTAATATCCTTATCCTTTTTCCAATCCGGAAAAGTATTTTACTCTCTTTAATTTTTTATTATCTTTCGAGTTTTTCGCCACGCCGAGCTTCGTATATAACCGGAAAAATTATTAAACTACTTCTTGTTTATATTTTTTTAATATCAGTCTTTTAATTATTATTATTAATTTTTTTAATTACTTGATCATAAAACAAAATTTTAATTATTTTGTTGATATTACGAATACTGTGACTCTTCTTTTATTCTTTCTCCTTTTTTGTAGTGAAATACACGTACCTGTTCCTAAATATACGTGCAATGCGCGTCGAGCGAATGTTGTAAACTCATGATTATCTACTAGTATATATTTGTTTCTTAAGATTGATATTTGCTGTCTTATAATTTTGATTTCTTCGTGTAACTATTTTCTAAATAGTGCATACAACACTGGGCACACAACGGTTTTGTATATTTATTTTTTTTGTACAAATAGTACAGAAATAATATAAATAATTGTTAAACGTAATATTAGTAAAGCTTATGTTTATAGAAAACGCATAGAAAAATTAATTATAAGCGAAATTTAATCGGAATAGATTATTTTTATTACCAAAAAGATTGAAAATTATTTTACAATTATTAACTTTTATAATATTTAAAACTTGATCTCGTATGAATTACAATATAACACATATATATGTGAAAAAGTTTTTATTTATAATCTAGTGCCCAGAACTTGCACCAAGCATCTCGCCCATTTTTTCTAAATCTCGTATTGTTTTTTGCTCTCTCTCTTTCCAATCGAAATTAACATTCCGTTTATATATATTAATTTGGAAAATTCAAATAAAATCGTACGTTATATAAATGCATCGAATAAGTATATGATTTACTTGGAGCCACTGTTTACAACAAAGTAAAATTTAAATAGGAAAACAGTATGGAGAAAAAATGTAACATTGGCTTGTTCCATTTTCTAAAAAAGAAGAAATAATGAATATACACTTTTGTGAAAGTCGGTGTTTTTGTATGTAATTTTTGCAACTTTTTTGAACGAGTCTTATGTGTGTATTAGTTGTGCTACAGTTTTTTACGCTTGTATAAAAAATTAACAAAATTGAACGAAAGACAGATCGATATAGATAAACTTTTACCGTCTGATTATGTGATTGTAAAAACTAGAATTGTAAATTTTTGAAAGTTACAAAATTTTTTTACTAAATCAATTATGCGATTTTGCATTAAAAAAATTTTTTTCTTAATCAAATTAAAAAAAGTTTTTTAATGGCGGTCCAAAATTTATATGCCGCACGATTAAATCGTCCTGGTGATCAGAAAGACTGATAATAATTTTTTAAATCTCAATTGTCGGAATGGAAATTCATAACGAAAAGTTACGAGGCTCGAAGTAATAAAAAAAGAATATGCTATTATTAATATAATAATACAAATGAAATGAAATAACGTTAAATAATAAATAATCTAATTGAGTAAAATAAAGTAAAAACTGAGCGCCGATGCATGTCTTGAAATTTCGTAATAAATTTAACTATCATGCCTTTATATTTTGTAAAGGTTTTTAACAAATTGTCAGTTATTCGAATAAATTTTTAGCTAACGAGAAGTTGGTTTGTATAATAAAGAAAGATTCAAACAAAAGTATTTCATAAATGTATGATAATTAGATGAACACAACGTTTTTTCAATGCTGAATTTCGAGCTCAGTTTTGCATATAAAATATATATATATATATATAAAAAGGTGAAATTTTTCCCTGCGATTTACGATTGATCGTCGAAGGTTGGGTCTTCGGCGAGGCGTTTATTATAATTCCATTAAACAGTATCTAAAGAGAAGAATTTAAAGTTCGGAAAAATGTAGAGATAGAGAAGGAGGGAGAGAGAAAGAGAGAGCGAAAGGGTAGACAGATTAAGGAGCGAGAATGACAGGTGGACATATGAATGATATTTGATAAGAGGTTTCGGTGATGCAAAAGCACACAGTTCAGTCAGCGAACACGAGTCAGAAAGTATGCAAAAAAAGCTTAAATTTTTTTTAGTTTGCAGTGTTGTTTATTAATTGCGTTATGTTAAAAGAATAACATCATCTATTTATTTAGTTAGTTTCATTGAAATGCTTTTAATTGAATTTTATTACGGTACATGAGAAAAAAGTTTCACTGCATTAATTGCATACTTGTTATAAATTAATTTGAGTTTATCGTATGTTTAAACACTAAGATTTTTTTATCATTAATAGTTTATTTAAACTTATGAGTTTAAGAAAAAAGCAACAATTATATTTTTATGTTTTTCTTTGTATTTTTATTGATAAATGTTAAAAGATTCAATAGATTTCTACTCGTGTTCGTTAATTAAGAACAAAAGCAGTACTTCCTTCTGAATTTGTCCTTCGATCGTGGAAAATTCGGTAGGAAGGAAGCGACATGCCAATATTGTTGTGTAAACTAAAAAGAAAGAGAAAAAGTAACAATTGTACGATATAATACTGAAGGAGTGTTTGGCGTTTACGCATATACATGTATACATAAACGAATTTAAAATCTATCCTATTTGTAATTTTTATTTTTCGCTCGTCGCAAGGGAAGAACAAGAGGAGATGATAATCGATAATTAAGAGAAGCTTGGACGACGTTTATATTTTATCATGTAATAAGAGGAGGATACATTATTTGTAGTTGTTATTACGTGTACATCATTGAGGATTATGCAGCGATAACAGTGATATTGATATAATATATTTACGTGTAAATAAAGTGAGTTAAGGCACAAACAAATATGCATATGGTACGTTGATATTTATTGCCTTCCCGCATTAGTCATCCTTGAACAATGTAATAAACTATTTAGATTTATCTTTCCTTATTTATTCATCTTTATTATTTAATAATGAAATAATCTCGTTTACAAAATAATTTATACTAAACAAAAGTACTTGAAACTATACACAAAAAGCAGCCCTTATAATTATGCCTAACCAATATTGAATCAGAAAATATTCGGATTACGATTCTCTTGCCTTGAAGTTGCAAAAAAATTACTTTAGAGTTGCAGCAGAAAAGTATATTAAAAGAATTAAATAAGACAAAATAATAATAAAATAATTATAAATATTTAGCTAAACATAAAAAAAATTATAAAAATGGTAAATTTTTTATTATTTATGCAATTTTATATCTTTTGTTGTATTAACTATGTTGATGCATCTGCCGAAACGTAGCAGAAATTAGACCTGTATAGACTTGCAAGTTTCTCTAATAACAGATTTTGTTATGAAGCTATTGCCTATAACTTTAATTATTTTATTTAGATTTAATTAAATTAAATTTAGAAATTCAAATTGAATAATTAGTTTAAAAAGAAAGAGTTATAAAATACTTGCTAAATAAATTTTTTCGATTGTATATATCCAGTTTTTCATTGTACCTGAACAAGTATACTTATAAGCTAGTAAAAAGTATTATTTTATTACTATTTTTAAAGCACACTTGATACCAATTACTTACTATCTAATAAAAGAAATGTATATATATATTTTTTAGATTACGTACATTTATCCAAAAAGCTTTGAAAAATGATTGTCTAAAAATAATTTCACACATTCCCTTAACATCGATGCCTAAATCCATTAATTTTTTATAAAAGGGGGTCTCAAACTCCCAAAAACAGTGTAAAGTTAATTAAAACAATAATGGATATATTACGACACCATGGAAAGCAACAGATATAATCTACTCGGTTTATTATTGCAATCTGTCCTTTGAATCTTATAAATTTGTGCTCTATCTCTTTTTATAAGATTCCTAAATGTATTAATCTGTTGGATTTTCTTTTACTTAACTAATGTTTCACCTCTGTTCAGACAAGCTTAGCATAAGAATCTAAAAATAAAACTTTTTTCCTCGTCTTAAAAAAAGAAGCCTTTACTTCTCTCTGCGAGTGGATAATGCCAGCAGCTCTGAGAAGACGGTAACATCCCAAATAAAAGCAGTAGCTCCGATCGTAATCTCGAATCAAAAAGGTCTCGGCTGTAGCCAAAAAGATAAGAATAAAGAACGACTTACTACTACCGTGCCAAAAGTATACCTCGACTTCTCGCGCTCGGCTCTCTCATTGTTTCTAAGAGCAGCGGAAACCGACACTGGACCTCGCAGTTTTTAAAATGCGAACGCTATTTCCGTGAAACAAAAAAAAAAAGAGAGGAGGGTAACTTGAGCTCGGAAAAGGTGGCTCTCTGTCCGGGACGACGGAGAAATGAGGAGAGAGGAGAGAAAGAATTCGCTGATTATAAAGTGCAAAAGTGCTGGAAACGAGCAGTTTTATTATTGTCGCGAGGAAGTGGATTTCAGAAACAGTTTACGAGGTAGTAAGCCGCTTCGTATTGTTACGTTAATTGACGGCGCTGTTCGTGTCTTGTAAAAATGCGTGAGCCTATAAAATTCATAGCAATTAGACGAGATGCTATTGTTTTATACACGTTACAATTAAATTTATACTTGTATAATAATAATCTGTCAAAGCGTGTAATACCGGTTAAAGGTATGAATACATTTGAGTCAATTAGAAAATAAATAGGCGTTAGGATATAAGAAATTGCTTAGAAGAAAAATATTTTCTAAAATAACACTCTAAGATTTGAATGTCTTGTTTGCAGTAGACCACCTATCTTGTCTTACCGATTTCCCAGAGTTCAAATTTAAAAAAAATTGTATATTTTTAATTTTCTTAAAAAACCAAACTAAATTTTTCACCAACAAAAGAAACGTATATTTAAGGATTTATATTTATTCCCGTTTCTCAACAAGAAAACGGTCAAGCTAAAGGAAAACGTCTGTCAAGCCAAGCCTTCCCGGTCACGTCTCTTCGCATTTGATTCTATCAACGGGAAAACGAAACGATGTCGGTGGAAAAGTGTACCATTTGCGCGTGTCAAAACTGCCAGGCTTCTTTTCGTTATTTTCTTCTTCAAAGAAAATAACGAAAAGAAGAAGCAAAAGGAAGTTTTTTTGTAAACTCATAATATCGCTGGCTGCGAATCGAAAGAGACTAAAGAAAAACGTAGAAACAAAGAACTAAATTTGAGTTACCGGTAACTTGTTTTCACCGATAGAAACGTACAAATTTCAAGACACCGTCTTGACCGCGAAAGATTCAGGCAAATTGAAAGATTGGTAAAGGGAAAGTCGTAAATTCAAGATTCTGTAATCATACAAAATTCACGTAATGGATTTTACGTATAAGTAGATACTTGCAGTCACATTCACTCTAATAAAATGATTTGCGTACGAGAAACAGAAAACCAGTCGAGGGCACAGCGAAAAAAAATGTAAAACGTTCCACTTAATGCTTTATGCAGTAGTCTGACAAGTTACTCGCGATTTATCGGCCAACACTGTAACATAAATAGTACATACATCAATTTTAAACATCGAAAGTGGCCGGAGCGATGCTCGCGCCGTGTCTGCATTGTAAAATTGATGCAGTTCGCCTTCGCATTTCTCTAATGCATTATTCCACACACCTCGTTTCGTGCGACTCGCTGGTTGCAGATTCAAAGAGAAAAAAAACATTCGTATTTCTATATTATATTACTCGGCCATGGCCGAGCTAAGAGACAACGTCAGAGCTGTATTTACGCGCTTTTTATTCATGGCGATATTATAAACGGAAATGGTGATGGAGGAAGTCGGTAGCGCTTGGGACTCGTAGCTCTGTCGCTTACGCGTATGGGTGACTTTAATGCTTGGTAAATAAGGTCGGTTGATTTGAAGTAGAATGCAGATATACTGACAATTTCGCTCGGGTATTTATATTATCAAACTGGTTTCTAGTCTGCTATTATTTCTGCATCGCTACTATTTACAATACCAGTAAACAAAGATGACTAATCAAAAACAACGCAGACAAAATAAACAGTTACAATATTCCCTAATCTCCCTCGCCACCTAACCAAACGAGAACAAATCCATCCATCCTAATCGTAAACCCACTTCCTCAATCTTCAAAAAAATCACGTTTCCCACTGTCCCAGTGACAAAGGTTAATGCGATAATAAATACAGCGCGCGTGCGCGCATCCGAAAACACAAGCAGCGCAATTAAAGCACATATATATCCCATGCAGAGAGCCGCGGAGAGCATCAGTGCATCGGGGCGCGCACAGGAAGTTCATATGCATCGGCCGATGCAGCTCGCGCGCGCGCGCGCGCGTTCCACTTATTACGTATGTACGTAGCCTCGCGCTGATGGGCCGCCAACACGAAACGATAATGGCCCAATTACGGGCGCTTGCGCGCTGCTGTCCTGTTTCGCCTATTATTGCGCGCCCGCTTGTATTTATATGTGTGTTTGAATATACATATATATATATATATATAGCCTCGGAGACTTCTTCCCTCCTTTTAACGGTGCTCATATATTAGAGTCGTGCTACCGTCCTGCAGCTCGTTATACCTACCTTAGAGATTCCTCGGCGCGCTTTTACTGCGCGCTCGCTCGCTCGCTTGGCGTCGGCACCTTATTACGCGGCTTATTCGCTGAGAAAGAGAAAGAGAGAGAGAGAGAAGGTTTGACGTTTACGGCGACGGGATTGTCGCTGGCGATGTCTGTTTTAGAAGGGCTTTTTTTTGATTTGTTGGGAGTATAGTCGATAGTTGCTAGAATTTTCATTGCTGGTTGATTGGTGGCGGTTAGGGCTGGTTATGGAACGGGTTGGGTGTAATTGGGAGAGCGCTGTTTATTGCTAGAGTTGTGTATAGATGAATAGTAACGTAATAGTGTAACTTAGGGTTTGGTTTTTGATACGTTTTATTAGTGAAGAGCAGCTGGAGAGTTGTTTGATATTTAAAATTGCGGATGTTAAATAGTTGAATTTGTTGATTAATAAAAATTTGGTTAATTTACAAAATAAAAGACTAATCACAAATAGCCATTTAGTTAGTTAATTAATGTAGCTTCTTGTTCAGGCAAATATAAAATTTTATACGGCGTGGTTGCCCTAATTACTCATTGTTTAATGGTAACTGTAACTTAATGAGTCCAATGTTAATTAACTGTTAAAAAACACTGTTAGCCACCTTAACTCCGCGTTATTGCAAAAATTCTCACGCACAAAAAAAAGCTTATCTCTCAGACACTAAAATCATACAAATTCAAATTATTATACAGCCATTAATAGAATCAACCATGTTTTAAACAAAAGTTCGTTTCTCACTTTTCATACTAAAAAAAAACGATAACTAACGAGTTTCTTTGAATAGCATCAATACTGCTTGATTCATGTTCAGCTAGCAGTTATACTTTGATTTGCGTTGCGGCTCGATTGGTTATCTCGTTGATTTACTCCGACGGGTTTTTGCACGACTCTTACACAGCCCACAAAACCCGCGGCTACCCACGCGTCTCGCTTCTCTATAAAATAAAGGATTTATAATCGATGTCTGCCAGCTTCTCGCGGTATGGTATTGAGTGGATGGCTTGATACAGATATCTCATGCAAAAGAAAATGTTTAAATTTTCCAAACAGTAAATATTTTTTAGATTAAGAATATTTGTGAAAGCGAGCTAGAGATAAGAAATCAAAAATGCGAGGGACATGTAGATTTTAAAGTTCTTTGGAAATTATTAGTGTCAGTAAGTTCGTTGAAACAGTTAAATAAATTCATAATCTTGATAAAGATATAAGATTTAGAAACTATATTATTATCACTGATTGATTATAGAGGAGCAGGAAAGTCACCCCCGACAAGTTAGTTGTCAACTTGTTTAAGTTAATTTCTGAAATAATGCTAAAATTCTATAAAGTTTAAACATTTTTAACACACCTTACCCTTTAAAATACACTATCTCTCACTCTTATAAGGTACTGCCTTCCTCATCTCGTGTAGTTACTATCAGTTTCAATATTGCATGTTTTTATAGTATTAATTATTATTTGCTGATTTATAAATTTACTGATGAACTCGTAAGACTCATTAAATAATACGTAATAATTATGTAATGCTATACTCTATTTAACGACCCTGCATGTTGCATTGTGATTTAAAACGTTTCAAATTACTGTTATTTTTCATGAATTTTTGTTCTTCTCGAACTTTACCTCATCTTCCTTTATGACTTCATCGATGCCGTATCCACTTTTACGACTGCCTATATACATTGATGCGGTCTGTTATTTTACGACTGCTCGGTTCGATGCGCAATCCCGCTTCGGTATTTAATGGAAGATACGAGGTGTCTTATGATTGGAAGTGAAAGCGTGTGTGCTATGATAACGTCATTTTCTTTTAGTCAGTTTAAAACTGTAGATATAAAGCTTGTAATTTGTTAATTAAACTTTTTGAGAGTGACTCGTGAAAATATTATATGTACAGCAGTATTACAAGTTTTCGTATCACTTACAACTTTTCAGATAAGCTTCTACAACAACTAAATAATACTTCCTATCGCTTTCATGATTAATAATTTTCCATTATCGAGAACACCTACTACACAATACACTCGCCTTCCAAACTCTAATACATCTCCCCGATATCATCGACAGAAGAACATCAACAGATTCGTATCGGCCGGACCACACAAGCTTCAAATTAATCAACCATAAAAAAAACCTAGCCAGCCCACCGATCCCCTCCCATAATAGCGTCTCGTTATCGGCGCACCTGCCCTCCATTAATTAAATCCAAAAGCATCCCACAATACACGAATACCCAGTCTCCCTTGCGAAAAAAATACATCTCTATATCCACGCTAACCAGCCAGCGAAACCGCCCGATTTTTCCACAGGGTAAGTCCCGCGCTCTATCCTCCAGGGAGCGGCGCATCGAGGATACCGTAAGCCTAATTGCTCGCTTCCCTCTCCTTTTTTTTCATCTAATTACTCGAGCCCGAGCCTTCATTGTTCCTCTCCGGCGCGCGAAATTTCGTGAAACCCGAGAGATACGCGCCTTAGGCGCGAGGCGCGCTGATGCTCTTGAGATTTTGACGGATTTGGATTTCCAACGACGGCTTCCGGCTCTTGGGATTTGTTTTTTTTTTTTTTTCGTTTCAGAGGCTATTGTTTCGCGAGCCGCGATTTATCAGGCCGTTTTCAGCGCGGTTGGTTGATGATGGAGTTTTCGAGTCTAGTCATATCGGAAGTCGAGGGATTTTTCGACGGCCGGTGTTCTAGATATGGATTTTTTTGTCTGCGTTGGAATTAGAACGGTGTGAGAATAAAGGTTGTACCATTTTGATTTTAATTGCTCGAATGAGACGTTATATTATAGTAATTTAGCTGTAAATCATACCTATAGTATTTCTTTTACATTCTCCGTTAACCATTGACGCTAGAAAAAAAACCTGCAATCCTCTCGCATGTTTTCGTTTTGGACTCGAAGCTCATCGCTTAATTAACGAATTAACCCTATACACCATCCCAACGCTGTTAACTCAATTACCATTAAATTCGCCGGTAGCTCAAAAGCAAGGCAAAAGCCAGCGCCTCGGCAATAAGGCACGTACATGCGAGACGTTTTGCGGTTGCGCGACTGCGAAAGACGTGTAGGAAGATCGTTACCGGGTTTAATGTGGTCTAACGAGAGGATCGATCGATCCATCTGCGCACGCTAGGCCTCATTTGGCGGGAAAAATCATTTACCGTTCGCGTATCAAGGATCGCTGGAAAGCGTCGGGAGAGCTGGGCGTATTAAAACAATAACGAGACGGTGTCAATCGGTTTGGGGTTGCCGAGGTGTGGATGGGTTTGGTTGTTGGTTTTTGTTTTTGCGGGAAGGATTTTTTGATGAGTGAGTGTGGGTTTAGGTTTGGAGCATAGATTGATAATTATAAATGTTCTTTGTAAAGCTATCGAATAGAATTGAAATGTAGGATTTGTAAAAGTATAAATAGCTTAAAACGCAATACTAACTCATAATAATTAATTTAAATTTCGACCTTTTAGTGCTCTCACATCGAGTCCTTGGAAGTAGCTTTTTCGAATTACCAATAATCTTGATACTCGAAGGAGACTACGTTTTCCGGTAAAAGTCCTGTCAGTTGACCTGGATACTGAAAGTGGCGGCGGTACCATCGAAGCATCAAAAGTCATTTCGGGCTAACACGAAAAATTAGCATCGAGTCGAGTGGAATTCGTACCTTTCTAGCCTACATACACCGAGGTCCTTGATTCCATTCTTAACCCGTTTTGAGCATTATGGAAAGAAAATGAAGTAATCACATCAATTTACCAAATAACTACTTCATTTTTTAAGTAAATAACAATCAATACAAAATTTGCAAATTACGTATTCTAGAAGGCACATTTTCTTCATTATACCTTACATTATTCAAATTACAAGAAAAGCGTAAGTAGATCTCAACCAATGAACCAGTATCAATGACAAAGACGGTAAACTAGAGCCAAGAATCGGCATTAAATCGTCAACTACTTACATCTCAATACAGCCAACATCTCCCGGAACTCGCACACAAAGCTTACACCTTCCCCTCGAATCGCAAACAAAGCCCTCCTCTCTCACTCAACAAAATCCTTCCGGGCCAGCTCATTAGCCCGAATCCATCCCACTGCAGTAACCCAGCCTCGAGAATCGCGCTCGACACCGTCCAGCCGTCCCGCATCCTGCCTCCTTGCCTAAGTTCAAAAGCTCATAAACAGCGAACTTCAATTCCCCTTTCCTCTCAGCTAGCGCGTGACACACCCAAGAGAGACAATAGCCCGTCCGGCATCTATTCCCACCCTAAATACCCAGACTTCTAAAAAGCCGGGAGAAAGAGAATCGAGAGCGTCGAGGCAGGTGCCGATTCCTCAGCTCGAAAAGTACCTACAAAGTACAGGCTTCTCCACTCGCTCTCGTGGGAAGCCACAGCGCGCGCGCTTAAAGAAAGCGGAGAGCCGCTCGTATATCGCTCTTGGGAGATACACACATTGCCGGAGCACGCGCGCAGAGCTAAAGGTGCGAAAGGAAGGGATCAGAGGTAGAGGATAAGTAACCCGGCTGCCTAGAGGCGGCGACGATGCGCTCAGTCTGGCTATATAGGTACACACAGAGGGAGAGAGACCCCCACCTTATATTAAACGGCGCGTGCGGGAAAGCCAGAGCGCGCGCCTGCGAGAGAGGAAGAGAGAGAGAGAGAGAGAGAGCATCGGGGGCGTGCGCCGGACGAGAGCGCGAGGAGCGCGCGCGCAGCAGCCGCGCAGTTACAATCTAAACTCACCTCGGCTAGGACAGACGCCGCGGGAGCTCGCTGAATCTTTGGGGATTTTTCGCCGAGGAGTTTGGTGGATGGAGAGGTGAGGATAAGGGTGCGGAGAGCTGGGTTGGCTGGTTTGAGGATTTTGAAGAGGTTTTGGCTGGAGCGCTTTTCGGAGGGTTGCAGAGAGGAAGATAAGAGTTGAGATTTTGTTGCTCTTTGAGGGAGGTGACTGACGTTTCCAGAAATTTTGAGTTATTACGCTTGGATGCTTGATCTAAAAATTTCTCGGATTGTAACTATTAATTTGGAAGAACAAGTTCAAAAAGAAATGTGAATTATACATAGGAGACAAATTTACTGGATACTCCAAAATAAGTTTCGGCTGAAGTTTCATCAAAAATGTAACGAAGACAATAGAAAAAGAACAGAAGACACAGCCAAAGAGACGAAAGCAAAGCCGATAATTGGATAAGGAAGAGCGCACTATCGGCTCGATATAAAAGGGGCCGAGCGGTGATCCGAACTCTGTAATTTACGGAGATCAAGGATCGGATAGAGCAGTTATGGCAGTCGCGAGGATCTAATTCGACAGCCAGCGAACTAGAAGAACGAATTACCCAACGACTCGAGAATCAATTGAGAAAACTGCCGGAGAAAATCAGTATAAACACCTTTCCGCCAAACAAGCGCGAAAGTTTCTCCCGCGACATCCGATCTGCTTGGCAGCGATCCCAATCAGCAAAGCAGCCTCCTCTCATCGGCAAAACAAACAGCATCGAGGAGCACAATCGCTCGTTCACCTGCGTCGAGATCGTCGGCCTCGCCGATGAAAATCGATCCCCGGCGAGAGAGAAAAAAAACGCCCCCGCAAAAAGTCACCGCTGACAAAAAGAGCCGACAACAAAGCTATAGGCACCACTAGAAGAGGAAGTCACGAGACGGAGAGCAAAACAATAAAAAAAAAAGCGACCGCCCTGTGGGAAATCGACGCGTGTCACGAGCAGCGCGGTTACAGGAATGAGGATAAACCGTTGGATGAAAACGAGATCGCCGGCAAAGGAAACCGATACGTCGTATCGATACACAGCCGAGGCCTGAGGATGAATAAACCGGCGTTCGGGAAAAAAGGTGAGGATATATTATATGCACGTTGCCGGGGCGGGTTTAAGGGGAAGCGGATGAATGGGCCGGATGGTTTTGTATGCGGAATATCGAGGAGATATATGGGCGCGGGGTGGATTTGCATCGGGCGCATTTGTTAACAGTAGTTTTGCCGGGCACTTTGGTACTGTTATCGAATGTTTTATTGATGCCCGTGGGAGCGGCTGGTTTTTTGATGCTGGGAGATCGGTTGGCGAGGTGGTTTAGGAAGTGGAGTTGGGATGGAAATTGGTGTGTGGGCTGATATTAGTAGCGCGTTTTTCTGGAATTTTTTTTTTAAGCTAATTTCGGGTTGGATAGTTTGAGTGGAAGCTAATTTGGACGCGTGCGTGAGAATTCTATCGTTTTTTTTTGTGGATTCAATTGAATCAGATGGATACATTGAAATTAATTATCGAGGTCAATGGAATTTCGAGTCCCGGGAATCGTGATGTCGAAATTTTTGGTGTAAAAGCGTCACTAATCGCTGTGCCATATCTAAGTCGGCATTAAAAGTTAGCGCCGCTCTTCTGAGTAGAAAAATAAGAATCTGTTTTCGTGAAGCAGTAATTTTTATATTCATTTCCTATATAGATTCATCGGAAAACTAAATTTCATTTAAATCGCTATAGTAACATGCTTCAAACTTATAATTTTTTAAATATTTTCTATTCATAAAAACAATCAATAATTAATTACCTCATCATTACGCCTACAACAACAAACACAAAAACCCATCCTTCATAATATTACACTCTACACGCACATCCACGCTAATATTTCACATCCGACCGATTACCAGCATAAAATTGCATATAATTAATTAGCTGCACCTGCCCGAGCTTACATACCAAAAGTAATATATGCGTTCGGCCGATGTCCGTGATAAGCCAGAATTCGTGTCGCGCGTGTATTTACCGCGGTGTCGTCTGCTTAGAGCCGAGATAGCCAGCTGCGATTTCAAAACCAGAAACCTGCTTCGGCGCTGCAACGCCGTGTTTACTCCTGCAAAGATCGCTTATTTTCAATTTCACCAAAAAAAAGCAGGGAAACTTTTCATTAAAGTATCGCGGTCGCGCGTTCGCAGGGCGAAAACGCAGACTTTCCATCTTAGTTTCGTTTCGGAGCCTGTTTATCAAGGCTGTTATTCGGGATTAAGATGCTTATCTAGCTCTCGCTGCTTTTTACCCGCCGCCTTAACTGTAAACTATATCATTTCGTCACAGACAGCGCGATTTAACGCCCGATCGGTATCGAAAAAATTTGTCTCTATAAACGCTCGGTCGTATATCAAAACCGATCGATTAAAATCGTAAGCAATACATATTTCACGTGACGCTGCAGGTTGGATTGTAAACACATCTAACGCCCGAGCGATCCAATTGTCGCGTAAAAAGTCCCAAAAGCATTATTCATCTTGCCGATCTACGACCTCCCGTGCGCCGGTCTATAACCACGCAACAAACGGTACCACTTCATTATCAGCTCGAACTACACCGGCGCTTTTTTCCCCCCGAGAAAATTAAGTTTTCACGATTTACCGATGCACGCGCGCGCGCTGTGGTATTAATCGTCTCGGCCAAGCGTCGAATCCAGCATCTCAACAGTTTTTTAACGGAGAATCGCGCTTAAATAATGCGCGGGTTGGGATTATCTAACGCGGCTTAAGCGCGCGTACAATGGGAGCGTGAAAATAACCATTAGTCGTAACGCGATTTTTTTTCCGCGCTTCTAACGATTCAAATTAGTTCGACGCCAGTGGTAATTAAATGGTAGATACTCTGTCGGCGAGCTGTCATTGTGCTTTTCACGGATGATCGGGTTGGGCTGCATATTTTTCAGAAAACGGGCGTTTCGGTGGAACTGTCTTTTTTTTTCTACTTTGCGCTTGATTTGCGCGCTCGATGGAGGAGCAAGGCAGAAATTTCGCATTGGCGGAATTTAATTTCCAATTCATTTCAGATTAAGTAGAACGAAACGCGCGAGAGGCCGCACAGCTGTCTGGCTCGCCGGCGAAAATGAAGCGAGGAGAAGTTTCAGCGAAAATTTCGAGGACGCACATTTGACATTCAAAGCGGACGTTGCCAGTAAAATGGGTAAGATAATCCATTATATTTTTCCGAGTTGCGGAGTCGTAAATTCAGGAATGGAAAAACTGTTAGCTCAAAGCCGAGGAAGTGCATCGTTGTATTGAGTAAAAAATTTTCAATGGTAATACGAGCAGCTAGGAAAAAGATGAACAGCTTTTTTCTCAATATACTTTTTTGTGCCATTTTACAAATTTATTACAGACATTAACACTTTAATCAAGATTAAAAATTTTCTCTAAATGACATACGCACAATTCAAATGCAGCTCGAGTTGAATAAATTCAACGCACACTTCAGCAGCGTAATTTTTTCTTATAAATATTAATTACCTAATACTTATGATAAATCATACAAAATGAAAGTTACGAAAGTTAAGTCAGGACCAAGTCAGCCGCATCATGAAGATGTACGATGTCAGGAACTTTCATAAATAACGTTCATCATAAAAACAATTTTCTCGCCTCGCGGCGCTAAGCACGCGATACGGAAAGAACTGACAAAGCGTGTCACTCTGTCTTAAGGCGTGTAAAAAATCACAAAACTCACTTCGCTTCATTATTCTGAGATTACCTCTTCTTGGCTCTCGAGAGGCAAAAAAAAAAACAATCCAATTGCATCGAGCTCATCCATAAAAGTAAACTCCGAACATCCATCATCGCTGAAGGAATGCCTTTAAAATAGGCCGAAGGAATCAAGTGGAAAAGAATCGCCGGGAATAATTGCCGCGGAAATAAAAGTAACAAATTGAAATTCTGCCGTGAATTATGGTTTAATTAAAATAAGACTACCGCGTACTTTTCTAGGGTACGGCTCAAATTCATCTGCATTAAGTTTATGCGCTTTCCAAGATTTGTGATGCTGGATCTTGGACCACAAAAAATTATGCGAGCATTTATTTAATAATACCGCTCTTATTATTAAACACGAGAATTCGTACTTTTCCCAGCTACTGTTTCTATTAAAACTCTTTCACCGCTCCGAGCTATACACTAATATTTCCATCCATAAAAAAAAATCGAGAAAAATTCCCGCGCGCTTTGAATAAACAAAACGCAAATCCAGCCCGACTCAATTAGACCGCGCCGGCTTTAGAAACTCGAGAAAATTAAAATTCCCTCTGCGCGCATGAAATTCGCCCATCCATCCCGGCAATCAAGCGAAGAATCCGTGTCACTCCTCCGACACATGACATCGCCTCGATTAAAACCGTCCCAGCGTCCAACCCTAAAATTATCCTTCCCCCCTCAAAAAATCCAGCTCGATCCAGAATCCAACGCCGGAAAAACTAGGCCGATCTGCACCCGCCGAAACAGCATCCAGAGAACAATGCGGGCCCCCAGCGGAGAAACTGGCGCGCGCCGCGATAAAAGTAACGACGCGCGCGTTCATTAGGGCGCTGGACGAAAGTTACATAGCGGCCGATATCAGACGCTGGCAGAAACGGGGTTAGGCAGATTAGAGACTCGTTCCTGCAGATACATAAGTAAATAATCGTCGGCATGATGTTTTGAGGAACGGCAGTTGCGAGCTTTTTTTCCGGGGTTTCCGTTCGCGTTTTTTTTTTTTTAAGGGGGGATTGTGAAGGGAGGAACGGTATCGCTTTTCCATGTACGCGGTTTTTACGGGTGATAATAAACGTTTGTTTTGCGGGGCTTTACGAGCGGCGCTCGTTCCGGAAGCTATTTGTAGGCGCGCGTGTACGCGCGCTTGTCAACGCGAAAGTATATAGACGGTGCGTTTGAGCGGCTTGTAAGCGGCCTTTTTCCCGGGATTTATGAGCGGCATTCCGCGGGTTTTTTGAAAGGTTAACTGGGAAGGTTGAGGATTGATTGATTTAGTTTTGAGTATTGATGAATTTATGGGGGAGAGGGGAGTGATGGATGGTGAGGAATCGTTTTTCCGAAAGTTTATTTTGAGAAGTGTCAGTTTTGTTCTTCTTTTTGCCTCTAAAAGTGTCATTCATATCGTTCTTCTGTTAAATCGACTCTAACTGTGGGTTTATTTATTTACACTTTCACCTGTGTTTACTCCGCACGTTTCAAAGCGCACGATTCCTATTGTATGTAAATAAATCTCTGATGCATTAAAAACAGTTCTTGAAATCCGCCATTTCTAAAACACTTTCCTAAAATTCCCTTCACCCTAGCTCGCCATTCTCACCAAGACCATCTCCATTCCTCTTCCATACGCAAATTCATCACACCGCAGCAAAATCTTAGCACTCAGCAGCGGTCCGGTTTTCAATTTCGTAAACTTTCTAGCACATCACTTCTCAGCCTCAAGCGCCAACTGTTTTGCCTATGCACAAGCAGCGGGGAAACTCTGCAATTATCCTCCTAATCTCGACGTAATCGATAAAGCGGCAGCAGCAGGCAGACCAGGCGCCAAGAAAATTGTTTTATGACACTGCTCCCGCAGCTCTTAATGATTTTCTCGTGCGTGCGCCAAGAGGACCGTTTTCGATGACGAGCGCTTTCTTTTTTTTTATTGCGCGCTTTAATTGCTGAGGAGAGTCGGTTAGACGTCTGTCTTCGGAATAGGAGCAGGATGTGTGCTTTGGAGGAAGAAATTTGACGTTTTCCGCGCGGAGGATTTATGGGCGGGTTCGGGGAGTGTAGCTATGGTAATTACAATGCGGAGAGCAAAGCATCGCACGAGGTGAGGATGAGTTTCGAGATCGCCGCGGGGAAATTGATTTTTAGCCGGCTTTCCGGTTTGTTTTCCGAGCGGGTAGAAAGTGTAACTTTGTTTTGATGCCGGGCGGACGGCACAGATCGGTCTTGTTTATCGCTGTAATCGTGTTATTATTGCGTATTAGACGGATTAGATGTAATCTTCTTGTGGGTATAGGCGAAACGTTTAAGACGTTCAATTATGTGTGCGCCGAGCTGGGCGAAACGAGCAGTTTGTTTTTATGATATGTGAGCAATTTCGAGATTACGGAAAACCAATCATTAGGATTTCCAGATAATGACGAATCGGGTCGGAAGGAATCCTTTCTCGTTGGGATAATTTTTAATTTCCGGTTCACTTTCCGTGATGGATTGTAAATTTTGTTCGAGAGTGTCATTATAGGTAACGACAAGGACTAGTTTGTTATAGATTAACAATCTGTAATATGAATTTCTTATCTTATACTTATTAAATTATCTTTCACTTCTTTGGAGTTAATTAAAACTTTTTATTCATCGTGTCGACATTTTGATAGATCTGCTACCGTCCCTTTCAAACTTACGACTAAAAGTGTAAAGCATATGTGAATTCTTTTATCTTATAAAAAAGTGAACCTGACATCTTTTTCTCATTCTCCTCAAGCTATTCAAATCTCGATCTATCAGCTAAAAAAGTGCCTCCGCTGCCTGATTTTCTCACATCTCATCCCTCATTAAAAGCATCACAGTCTGATTGCTCGGAAAAGCAAGAATCATTTTATTTTTCGTAAAACGAAAACGAAAGAAGAAAAGAAAAACGAGACCGTGGAGAAAGTCGCGCGATAGAGTCGGATGAGTCGGCGCGAGCGCGCGGCATCATTAGATAATCGGAACTGGGTTAAACCTGTTGCGCCTTGTAGCCGTTTGATTGAAATTTTTTTTTATCCGCGCTGCATCTTTTAATGTCGAGATTTATTTTATGCATAGCCGGTGCAGCTAGCTGGTTTCGATGTGGAAATAAGGTACAGCTTAGGTTTGATTTTTTATCTTCTGGTTTGGTTGTGAGGATGGTGTTGATGAGATGTTGGTTTTTGGTGAAAATGAAAGTGAGGTTTCTGTCTAATTTAAATGCATTGTTTTTGGGTTTATTGAAAATTTTCATTGTATTTAAAAGTACACGTGTAAAATAATAATATCTATCTTTTTACTTGTTTACTTTAATTAACTATCTTGAATTAATTTACTTACCCAACTAGACGCTTCTCTTTACTTAATACTATATTATTCAACAATTACTCGAAATTACCTCGTCCATCGCATTAACATTCCACTAAATTTCTCATCATCCACTCAAAACTTAATTCCCCGTCACGACTGCGCGAAAATACGCAAGACCCTCTTAATTACTAAAAAAAAAAACCAACTTCACAACGACCCGCGCACGCCAGACGCATATAAACACAGCACACGCGCACGATCCTTTTTTCCCCTCCAGTCTCAATCTCATTTTCTCATGGCGATGCGGTCGGCGCGCTGGCGCGCATACACTATTGTCGGCTTTTATTTTTTTCTTATATACATATATACGTATGATGCGCATTCGCCTGCGGGTTTCTCCCTTTGTTTTGCCGCGCGCGAGAAACGCGGAAATTAGGTGAGTTTTGCGGTTCTCTTGGGTACACAGCCAAGCCTTTATTAGGCAGTTTGCGGCTTTTTGTGGGTCGTTAAAAGGCGTGTGTGTGTGCAGGGACGAGGAAAATCGGGCGCGCACGCGAAAGCTCATTTTTTTTCAGATGCTCTGGGTTTAATGAAGTTTACGAGTCTGATTGGGCGTAATGGGCCGATTCGAGGCGATTGTTGCCGGCGTGCGCTGATTCTGTTTTGTATGTGGGTATGGGGAATCGATAGGTATTATGGGTTTTAGAAGAGTATTAGGATTTTTTTAATAAGTTTTATTGTGCTGTATTGTTTTCTACGATTGTGCTTAATTTACGTTAATTGGGAAACTGTTATGTCGATCTTCTTATTATCGTGTATGGTTTTTTATTTTAATGAGGGATATAATTTAGAATTCTAGAAACAGACTCATGGAGCAAAAACATTCGATTGTGGGAACGATAGAAAAAGCGAGTAGAAAAAAGGGAAAATCAACTTTAATTATGTCTAGCGTTAGGTGATCTGTATTTTTTGACTCGCAGAACTTTATTCCATCTCAAATTCTAACTACCATAATAGAGTTGTAAAATTTTCAAGACGACATAACCGTACCGCTAACCCAACACACTATTAATTTAATTCAAATTCCTCACGTTTCCCCAACTTCTCTCTATTCACTTCCAAAAAAAAAACAAAACCAAACCACAAGAGCACAACATCAAACACGAACCCACACATCATCCACCCACGCTCCCACCCAGCCAGCAAACAAACCAATTCTCTCGCTGACCCAAAAGCCGTAACCCCATCGCAAATCCAGCCTCTACTCTTATCCCCCGCTCGAACCTACATACTCGCTCCGGAATCGCCGGCAACCCATAATTTAACCTCCCAGACTCGCAGCCTCATCCTCCCGAAGACTGCCCGTAAATCTCGAAGCTGCAGAATGCGCTTCGTGTGTAGAGGCGTGTGACACACAATAAGCGTAACTGGAGAGAGATGCGGTGCGGGAGGCTCGGACAGTAAGGAAGCCGATAGTCACGCTCAGGAGCATGCAAAGGATGCGCAGCGACCTAGAGGAGCTGCGATGCAGATATATTGGATGCGCGCGAGGCCCGTCGATATAGCGGTATATAATCGCGGAGCGAGCGGCTGGATCTGAGTTATTCATAAGCTCGCCGACAGCACGCGTAGCTTTTGCTGATGGGTATATTGTTTTCTGGGATGTTGGCTGGATTGAGGGGATTGAGAGAGAGGTGGTGGCTTGGTTGGATGGGAAGTGGGGTAGTGCTGTGGGTTTTCGTTTCGTTGAGGTGTTGGGTTTTATTGTAGGTTGTAGTGAAGAGTAAATTAGAGTGATGTTTGAAGATATTAATATGGTATTTCTAATGATTTCGAAGAGTGAGTTTGGATACTTTGTTGTTGTAAATATTAATTTATGATCTACTAGAAAAAGGTTTTTAAAATTAAACAAAGCGAACTGGCGCTAGCAGGATATCCCTATATACGTTGTAAATGTATTTTTTATATTTTTTTTGGACTTCAAATTTTAACATTATAATGTATTTTGTGTATTAACACAAAAGTCGCAGATTTAGTCAAATTTACAATTTCAAGAATAACATATTAATGTTATATTAATATTATGACTAAAACTCCAAACGCTCAATTTAATTTTTGTATAGTATCTAATTTTAATATGTGCATGTATTATTCAATTCAATGTTCTTGAAAAATATATATTAATAATATATTTTTGTATTAAAATCACATTTAAAATATATCCACATGAAACAAATATACGATCTGTTATTCGGTTGGACTTAAACTTTTAATGCGAGTCATTATTAATTAACGATATCTGTTACATTAAATGTAATAAATTCAGTGCATAAACCAAACCAAAACAAACGTTGCATAAACCAACAAGCCCCCACACGACTATACGCAAACCAAACTGTACCATCTCAACCCATCGGCAAACAGAAAACAGAAGCCAGGGCGGGAGAAAAGCATTGTTTATACGGGTCGAGCGCTCGCGCGACCGATGCACCGTTAACCGAGATTTGAAATTTAATCCGTGTGCTCACGCGCGAATGTATGTATCCCATTGCTGCCGCTTTGCGTCTTCTTCTTCATTACGAGCCGTGCGCGACTGTAACGCGACTTTTAGGCAGTCATTTTAATTTTCGACTTTTGTCTTTCGTCCAGAATGAAATTATAGAGCGCGCCGCGAGTTTTTATGGCTTTTTAGGAAGAAAAGTAGGCGGCTATTGAGTCCGTGGCACGAATTGCGAGGACGTCCTGTTTCCGAGCCGCTCTCCGGCTTTAGTTTGACTGTGGGATTTTAATAATGTTTGAAATGATTTTAATATGCTGTAATGACTGCGAGTGCGTAATGATGGATGTGGTTAATAGAGGTGATGCATGGGGTTTTAATGGTCCGCGTCTTATTTGTAAGGTTTCTAATTATATTATTTAAAATCTTGTGATAGAAATTTATGTGGATTTTAGAACGTATTAATGAATATTACTATGAATTAAACAATTTTCTTCCATTATTCTATTTGTTAATATTTATGTATTAAAAATTAAATAAACAATTAAAATGATAAGAAGCCTTCTAATTAAAAAAATATTTGCAGCTGTTATGTTATGCGAGATGTAGCGTGATTTCCGAGTGTGAAAGTCATAAAAAATCATTAACCATGAGCAGGAACGGTTTTTCTTTCATTGTAATAATTTATTCTCGTAACTGCGCTTTCATGAAAATATATAATTACATTATGAAAATCTTAGCGAAAAACGGTTACTAAAATCTCTTGATTGACGATTACTCTAAAATTTACAAGGATAATTATTTTCAATTAAGAAATTGTTGATTGAAATTGAAAAAGTGAAATTAATATTATCTTCTTGTTAGTATGATTTAATCTAAGATTTTTCACATTAAGATAGTTAATATACATTTTAAATAACCAATCAAATAACAAATTCAAATAAATTCTTTAAAATATAAACAAACACAATTAATTTTTTTTTTTATAACATTATTTGACGTTTTTTCTAAATATTAGTTGTGCTAATTGTTCTATAATATTCTCAAATAATTTTAAACAATCTCATCACAAGTACTGAGAAAGAATCTCATTTTTATACCGTCTTTATTAGAGTGAGAATTTAGTTTTTGTCGCTGTAATCTATAACGATGCAACGTAAAAATAATTACGCCAACTTCCTTATTTCTGTTCTTGCGTCAGACATAACGAGTGTCTTTCTGACACGAATCTTTTTGCCCGATCAAGAGATAAGGCCCAAAAAATGCATTCAATAAGGAGTAAAACCGCAAGTGCGGAAAGTAGCGGATTGTTCATTTTACACAGAATGGTTATGACTTTTTACACGAATTAAGCTTCAGCATAAACCGTTTAAACTGCATAATCCAATATCAACGCTCTAATCACCATTTATTTGATAAAAACAATCCCATACAATAAATTAATAAATTAAAACCAACAGCACACTCTAATCACTCAAATATTCATCATAAACCATAAATTTACAATTACCCCAACCCAATAAACGTAACAAGCCGTAAAATCGCAAACAATCCGCTTTCATCGTCGCCGCGCGCGCGCGCGTCTCGTGAAAAGCGAGTGTGAGAAAAATCCAAAGACTCGCGCGCCATTCGAGCATTCCCTTATATACTTACTTATACACCGACCTGGAGCCATAAGACAACGTCGCGCGATTCCAAGCTGTACTCTCGTCGCGCATTCTCGTAATTTGCACTCGTTAAGGAGCCGGCTCGTGCGAAATCAGCGGAAACCATCTGGCTTTTTGCGCGCTCGCGCGTTAAAAGCGAAAAAGACGGGGATTTTGCGAGATACGTGACTGGGTAATTAAGGAGGATGGGAGGATGGTTAGGAGGCGCTGGATGCACGGGTGAGTTGGTACAGTGATATTGTTTATAGCGATAATTGGCCGATTGTTGGTGGAAGTGATAAAACTGGGGTAATGATTAGTTGTTGGTGGTGCGGTGTGGTGGATGTTTGAAAAGTTTAATGATATGTTGTTGCTGGTTGTTTTGGTGGGATTAAGGCTGTATTTAGGTCAGTTTAAAATTTATTCTGGACTTTTAATTCTTTTTTAATATAGCGAAATATTTAGTTTAATGATTAAAAAAATGGGTAGTTTTAATGAAAAGTTCTAAAATTATAGAATAATTTATTAAAACGACATTTTTAATATTTTTTTTAGAGGCACTTTGTTATTAACTTTATTTTTTGTAATACTGGAGCATATGTATGGTAAATATAGAAAGTATTACCAGTCTTCGAAGCTCTCCCAAACAGGTTCCGAAGACTTACCGACGAAGTTGGTCTCGACGAAGCTTCGAATTTTGACCGAAGATGTCTCTACTGAGAGTGCGTTTTAAAATTTAAAATATCACGGAACATATTTTGTAAATGTTATCGGTTATAAAAAATATTATTGCTATTGATTTTTAAAAAAAAAATATTGAATAGAAATATGAATTATATATTGTTTGAAAATAATAAGATAATTAAAGGTCAATTTTTTATTTTGAACATTATTATAAAAGTAATGATGCTTCTATTTTTCCATTGCTGATTGCATGTGATAGGTTCTGAGATTGCATTCCTTACAGATAAAAACTACCCAGTATAATAGAGTAATGAGATGTCAAATTAATAATAGATGTACCCTGCATAAATATAAAAATACATTTATGTGAAACAAAGAGATGTCGGAAATTATAGCTCCCTATTATTCTATATTGGAGCAAAAAATCGCGGCAGCCTAATAGCTTCGGGCTATTGTTCGACCCTGTTTTATTGTGCGCATTTATGTTTACAGAAGAAAGTAAAAGGCTGCCATTATCGATACTTCCATTACACATTACCGGTCCGTTACAAAATTATCATCATTAGCGTAATTTCGCTGTAATCTAAATTGACTTTAACCTTTTTAACAATTTTGCGATCTTGTAGAATGCAGCGCGAAAATTGTAAAAATCTTATCTAACCAAGTAAAAAATGTTTTCATAAATGCGGCTATGCAATCAAAATAGGTCTCAGAAAGAATGTAAAAGTCGGCGCAATCCAGAAATTAGTAGCATCCGCTGCTCTTCTTTTCAAAAATAAGTCTTTTTTAATGTATATAATACACTTGATCCCTGCATCTCGTACCTCAATAAAATAAGATCTCTAAACTGCAACATGGAATTTCACGTTGAAAATTGCTATTACCACTCATTTGAACCGTAAGATTAAAAATCCTCAACATTGTTTCGGAGCGGCTTGCTTTTCATTGCGAATAAAAGGATGAAATGGACCGAGAAATGAGGAGAACACAATAATCACGTGGTAAACTAAATTGCACGGGAGTAGATTACGGAAATTGTAGACAGCGTTAGACGAGAATGCGTAGAAAAGCGAGCGTACGTGGCCGACCCAAAACATGCAAGCAATGTCGTGCGCGAGAAAACCGAGTCAATGGAGGATACTTACGCTATAAAAGACGGTATTACCCTAAAGCAGGTAACTTTTCTTGCTGGGATATATCTTTGTAATGTGGAGAGAAAAGAGAATTTTAAAAAGTCGCTGTTTGATGCTTTTAGCTTTTGAGAAAGTTAAGACTAAGTGGTTGTGATAAATAGTTTTGCGGAGTAACTGTTCGATGTTAGGATGCAAAAGTAGAAGCAGTGCGGTATGGTCAGACAAGTGTTAAGCTACTTTTTCTTTATAGCACTCTAAACGTTAAATGTTTTAGTCGAGCTTAGTTAAGACTAACATCAATTTAATTTATATTTAATTTGTTACAACTATTACATCATTGTGCAGAAAGTATTGAAAAGCTAAGGCACTATCATGATAATATAAGATGGACAGAATTTACTATTTTTAATACTAAATATACGAATTACAGAATTAAAATTTTAAAATTAGTACAAGATACATCGTGACGATCAAAACGATATATAATTAAACATTTAGTGCTCTGTAAAATCCTGCTCTACTTGTGAGCGATTGTCATAATTGACCTGAATGTTCGATTACATTCTCACAAATCGTGCAGCAATCCCGATTCATCACAATTTTTTGCAGTGAAAATTCTAGTTCAACGTTCCCGAACAATAACCACTCCTCCTGAACAAAAAACCCTCCAAAAAAATCCCGAAATCAAGATACCATCACAGAACCATACATCAAATCCTCCCCCGCGGACACAGAAACATTTCCGCAGGCTTTCATTGTCCCGTACGCCAAAGCAAAAAAAAACAGACCATATCACAATAGCCCTACTATCTCCCTTTACCCGAGACCCACTGCGCTCTGTGACTCTCCAACTTAAAGGTCTACAAAAGGCGAGCACAATAGGGGGAGGCGGTGGTGATCCACTTTTTCAGCGGCGTGGATGCACGCACGCGCCAAGCGCGAAATTGCTCGGAAAATTTATGCGTAGACCTGTCTTACTGCGCGTCCGTATATGCGCGGGCTTTTGTTTTGCGCACTGGCTGATGGCTTAATTAGCGAGGAGAGGATTTGAGGCGTGGCTGGCCGATCGTGATTGGATCGCCGATTTGGTCGAGCGATTTTTAATGCCCGCTAGTTAATTAGCTGGAGGAGATTGGGATGAGGAGTAAATTTAAGTTTTGATGTAAGTTGCGTTTTTGAGGGTTCGTTTTTTTTAATTTATCGTTTTGGGGAAATTTGGAGGTTTGTAGAGCTGTGGAAGTAAGTTAATAGAGAGCTATTTTAGACGTGGGAAAGGTGGCGATGAACAATTTTAGGAATTATATCTTGAGGTAAAAATCTAAATACCGATATGTTTTACGTAAATAACGGTATGAATATTATATTCAATGCCTTAATTCAGGTTTTCCTTGAATTACCAGTAGGCTTCTCAGTTTATGAAATGAAGTCTAGCTGTTCTGCGCATTCTTGAACGCTAATTATTTCAATTTCCGATGAAGTTGAAGAAAGATGCACGTATACTTTTTTCGTTAATAAACTCGTTTTCCAAATAAGTATTAAATGAGTATGTCCAAGATATTTCTTGTATTTTGTGTAATAACTGGTCATGCCTGGTCTATATTTAGCATTTACAGTCGTTTATAATTGACGCGAGCAAAAAATTATCTGAATAATTGTTTTGTGCCGATTTCATTTAGTATTTAAATAATGACACTTCTAAAACAATTATTTCTTATCGTGGCTATTGACAAAAAGATTATTTAAATCTTAATGAATAGCTAATTGATTTTGACTTAACTCTAAATATGTACGAAAAATTATTTAATAATATCTCAAAATCGTTGAGCTGATAAAATGTAGGTTTAATTAATTTTTTATTTGTCCAAATAAATCTTTAAATATAATAGTCGAATAAAACGAATTGTAAATCTACTCTCTAAAGGGTAATGAGTAAATTTTTTAATTTAATTCTCATGAAAAGTAAATATCTGGATTCTATGAGATGTACTGTTTATCTTTTAGAGAATGAATGAATAACACAAAACAAAATCCAAACGTAATATTCTCATCCATCCATCAACAAAACATACTACACCCATCAGCACTTACAAACGGGCATTAAAGCCGCACTCATCAGCTCCGTACACCTATATACTCATCCACTCTACAGGAAGCATATCAAAGAAAAAAAAAAAAAGAAATGAAAAATCCAAGTGCTCATCGTAACCTCGCTCACGCGCTGCGGATAATCGCACCATCTACGTACAAAATCGCGTTTTCGTGATTCGTGCGTATATAGCATCGTTCGACGAATGCGCGCGCACAAGAAGCTAAATGCGCGCGTCATAACGACGGCACTTTGAGAAACGGGAATGCGCTCGCTGCAGCTTTTTCATTCGAGCGCTATTCGGACGGTTTTTTCAGCGATATTAAACCATGTTTATTGCAGGATTAGACTTAGCGAGTAATCTGCGGGTAAGAGAATAACGGTTCTTTCGTTATCGCAGTTTTCGATCTTTAAATTAGTTTAAAAATAATGTCGAAATGCAGCATGCATTTAAAACGGACGGATTAGCAACCGGATCCAGGGCTGATTAAGTAGCCGACGACGTGTCGACGCGGTAAGATACATTGTTTTATATAAAAATAATCTATGCAAATCATCGACAAAATTTTACCTGCCGTCAAAGCGAAATCCGATTTCCAGAGTCAATTTAATAGCAATCTGCGATTTTTGAGAAACGTCCGCCGATCTTACATGAACACGCACATTTCGCATAGTGAAACGACGAGCTCTAACTACGAAAACATAGGCATTTTCTAGGTTAATAACAACTATCCCAGCTTGCCGCCATTCAGACGGCGCAAAACCAGAAACGACGCGCGCGCGCGCGCAACAAAAGCAAAACAATAAGACAGTGCGTGCATTCAGCTCACCGCGGCGCGCGGCAATTAAGATTCGCGGATGCGCCTACTTAGCACAGCGCCGCCTCGCTTTTCGTCTGCGCATAAAAAAGGCGGACCCGAGGATCCTGCGCGCTCTCCTTTGGAATGAAGGACGAAGTGGGTAACGGTTAACGAGTAGCCGATGATTTAGCGGTGCAAGGGTTAAGATTCGGATCTTTATGGCCGCTGGGAAATTGAATAATGCCTGGGTATGAGTAGGTGCGTTAGAGCGAGCGGATGATTCTGCGGATTTTGAGAAAAAGTTGGATTTTTCGGGAGGGTGTGGGTTGGTTTGGCCGGTAATGCTTTGGGAGCGGTGGTAGATGAGTAGCGCGATCTTTGATTGAGATAAGAATCGGTGATTTATTAATGGTGGTTGCGATTCGCGGTGTCGGAGTGAATTAGATTATGGTGTAATTGTAACGGTGTATGGTTTTAATTAAATGTATTTTTTCTTTCGATAGGCTTTTATTCTTGTAGGCTAGGATTTATTTGTTTCGATAAAAGGAAAACGGATATATAATTCTGTGATATATGTACGTGCATAAATTAGTAATAATAATAAGATAACAGATTATCTGGCATCTTCTTTTCTTTTTCTTTTTTGTAGACGATAAAAAAATGAGAAAGTCGCGTGTAGCAAAGCGATCCCTTACATAACAATGCTAAAAAGCGAGTTTAAAAAGCGAGTTCAGTGAATTACAAATCTCGGTAGCTTTCTTCATTCTCATGAGATCATAACAATGCAACTTGTTTTGTAATACTTAAAAATGCAAATTTTATTAAAATATAGCTACTAAAAAACCATTATATAAAAACTTAAAATCAAAATATCTTTTCTCCTAATTTTCAATCAAAACAGTAAATTCAACGAATCCCAACCCAAGCTACCACAAAACAGTAAATCCTCTCAACCCAACACTCCCGCCTCATTAAAATCATATTTCCTCTCAAAACTTTCACGTCTCCCCCAAAACATACCGCAGTGCATCAACCTCATCGATCACCCATCCACCTTCTCCTCTCCACCTAATCATCCCACCTCTAAAAAAAAATCCCCAACCTCACCGCTATCCGAAATAGAAAGACACTTTCGACTCCGGGAAAAAACATCAAAACTCAAGCTCTGAAAAAAAGCTAGCCACAGGATAGCTCGCAGACGGACGATAAGACAGCGCTGCCCGCCGAGAGAAAATAAAAGTACTAGCAGGAGAGAAAGACGAGCCTTGTAGGTACACGCGCCGACCACAACGGGTTCCGCTACGTCCCACATACAGGCGCGCACGCGTTCGGCGTTATGACGCACGCAGCGTACGAGAGGTTCCGTTTTTCTCGAGCGGCTTTGATCTTTTATTTTTGATATCGATTCGCGGAAAACGTTTGAGGATCTTTTTTTGGTTTTTTGAGGAAGAGAGGAGAGTTGTGGAGGAATTGGGTTGAGTGCTTGGAGAGGTGGGGTTTTTAAGTGTTTTGAGGTAGAGTTGGCGTAAACATGGGATTTTTTTGGGTTTTCTGAGGAGAGGATGGAGCGGTGGAATGGTTTGGTTAATGTATTGGGTGATGGGTAAATGGCTGGGTAAATTTGTAACGATGTTTTTTTTAATAAAAAACAAATGTAAACATAATGTAGGTGTATTGTTGTTTTTTTTTTGTCCTTCATATCCTTACGAATTAAGTGTCTATGCATCATAATAATTGATGATATCAAAAACTTTAATAAATGTATTTGCTGCCGTACCTTTCTCGGGCACAATCTACTGTTCATTGCTGTTGTAACGATGAGAAGCCAATATATCTTTTTAATGGATTGTTGCTTGAAGTATGTTTAATAGAGTCCGATATCTATTACATATCTAAATTTATTCAATTGATAACTCTTATTATATACTATTAATACTATACAGATAAAAATGTTATTTTGCTATCGTCTATGAATTTATTGAAATAAATTAATACACTTACCGATAATAAGAAAAAAAACATAGATACGTACTTAATACTGCTACAGCTCCGCTTCGTTACTTACCTAAAAACTCTAGCAAAGCAAAAATAGCTTTCCAGATCAATCCGTTCCAGAACAATGCACCACTTATCATAATCGCCCATTGTATCCCGCACGAAATCTCCATTTTTCCCAGCTACCATCCCAAGCAAACCCAGTCCATCAATTAAACTCAAACAAAAAACTCTCTTTGCACCCAGCTCAAAAATCTCCGAACAATCCCTTCTTACGCATCCCGGACGATTATCGAACAGTTATCCTCCAGCGCAACGGCACATCCCGCAACTCGCCGTGATCGATCAATTCCTCTTTCTCTCCTTCACTTCCCTTTTTGCCCTGCGCATCCCGATGCAGCGGCTTTATAATTATCCTTACACTTGCGCGCGCGCATGACGAGGCTATTCTTTTTTATACCCGTGCTGCCGCCGCGTATCCGAGGGATTAGGCCGGCTGGGTAATGAGCCGGAGGTAATTGCACGGTTGATCGTTTGATTTACCAGTGTGCTGGGCTGGGATTTGGTAGGAGAGGAATTTTAATTTCTGTAGGTGGATTTGGGACTTTTTACGCGGTTGCTTGTTTGCTCTTGGAAGTGGGCCGATCGGATTTTAGTTGGGTTTGTATTTTGATGGTGATTGTGGGTGAAGAAATGGTTGAGTTGTTCGGTTTAATTGGCTTTTGAGTGGATGAGAAAGGATCGTTTTTTGGGATATAAATTAAGTTATGGTACCTATTACTGGTTTGATGGCTTAGTTAAGTAGTGGAAGAAGAAATCCGTATTAATGTAATATTCTGGATGTTAGATTTAATAGGGTAATTAAATGGATAATTAAATTAAATTATTCTGTTTTGTTGTAAATATTATTAAAGTAAGAATATTACATTATAATTTTTTAACTATTTTCACTTTTACATTTTGTAGTAAAGTTCAGTTAATTCTTTTTTATATATAGGGATTATTTCTATGATATGCATATAAATTGGTTTCTAATTGTAAAACTTGAAAACTTAAAAATTTTCAGAATCATTTCAGAAAGTTTTCAGAATATTTAAAAAAATTATATCTTTGGTATGGTAACAAACTACGTACACCACTTCCTTTTAATAGATTAAATACCGAATAAAAGTGCAAATCGTGATCGTATCAAGATTTTTCAACAGAGCTAACACATACATAACCATAACGATAAAACGATAGATTAACTCATCACAGCTGAAAAATCAATTAGCAATCATCACTGCCTCAGAAATCCAGAAAAAAACCACACAAGTCACCGCTCTTAATCACCTCAGCCCGCGCTATACCAATAACTCACTCATTCCCCCGTCGAAATCTGAATTTTACAGCCTTACAGCGCAGATTTCAGATCCTCAATCGAACCCCGACGCAGCGCCTCAAACACCACGCACTAGCAAATTTACAGTAAACTCCTCAACGAGCTTTCCTTCTCTCTCCGTCGAGTGATATACGACGCAAAGTCAACGCACCGGAAAAAGAGGCGCGCGCTCGAGACGCGCAAAAATGCGATTGCGCCTGTTAAATAAGAATGCCGGCCGATCTACTAGTCGGACTGGAACAGTTACTTTTTACTGCAGCATCATTCATAGTCGCGCGCTTGCAAGGCTAAAAATTCGATTCGCAGCTGCGCGGCTCTCGAGTCTTTGGGGGCTGAGGCTCTGTTTTGATTTGAGCGGAGACTGTAGGGTGATGGGAATGTTTCTTTGGAAGAAGTTGAAGATGGATGAGGGAATTTTGCGGAGTGTAGTTGAGAAATTTATTGGCAGTGTAAAAGTTTCGTTTGGTTCGAATGTTTGCTTTGACGATGTGGAAGTGGAAGGATTTTTGTTTACACGCGTAGCGAGGATTTCTCTTTGATGATCCTGTGATGCATTTTTGATTTATGGCTTGATTAATTGGGAGTGTTTCATGTTTTTATGTTCTAGATGCATTTTATTAACTTTTAGTTTTCATAGCGATTTGAATTGAATATGTGGAGGTTTAAAGTCTACATTGTATAATGAGTGTTTTTTCTTACACTGATAAGGCTTTAATTAATTGCGGATGTTATTTATAGAATGCACTTGGAATTCTTAAATTATGAATGAATAATGCTACTAGTTATAGTATTTTCTAATTATTCAGGCATTCCACTATACTTTTTATATTGACCACATTAAATCTATATTTGGCCATAATTTTCACACCCAAATACCACTGCACTTAGATAACCAGTTTCATTCACACAAAGCTTATATAATCACACAAGTAACGGCCATTTATTAAAATCATGTATGCGTAAAACACGGACGTCCGGATTTCGCACCTAAAACATTACGAAAAAAAAACCGGCTTGCATCGCCGCTGCTTCTCACGTTCCCACAGCTCCGAAATGTTTACAATATCCCCTTTAAAAAAAGGCCAGCCTCTATTACAGTGTCAAGGCTTTCCAGAATTCCACCTCGTCACGTTCCCCCCAAAAAAACCAGCACTCTCACAACCACTGCTCCCTCTCTCACGCATCCACGACCTTCCCGAAAGCAAAAAGCATCCTCCCTCCGAAAAGTAAAACCAAAAACATATACACCTGAAAGAAAACATAAAAGCTACCGGTCTCCTCTTCATAGGAGGGGCTCATACACGACGTCAGCTCTCGCTAGCTCTCGCTCACGGGGGCCTTTAAGGTTATTCAACTCGCTGCTCGTGCGCGCTCGGCTCGGTTGTTCTGGTCTCCCGGCGGCGCTGCGGCAAGCGGACTAACGGACCGCCCTGACTCGAGCCGCCGCCGCCGAGCGAGCGACGAGACGACGACGACCATAAGCACTTACTCAGTGAGCCGTGCGCTTCGAGGCATCACGCGTATAGACGCGAGAAGGAGAGACGCACCTGCGTGCACGCGCGCCCCACGCCGATTTTAATCTCGCCGTATATACGAGCTTTAACGAGCCAGAGTTGCTAGTTTTTTTTTTTTTTTTGTAGTGGATTGATTGTATGTTGGTTTGGTAGTTTAAAGAGCTGTTGTAGGGTTACTTAAGATTTAATGGGAAACTTTTATTATTTAGCTTTTTGTTACTAGACAAATTAGGGGTTATTTATTTTATTATGAGTAGATTTTTAGTTATGGAATGCACATGAATAAACTTTTTCAAATTTTGATTGTTATACAACATACGTCAATCGGTTACTACATTTTTCAATTATAATAGTATCTTAAAAGTATCGATTAATTAGAATATTACTTAGTTTATATAAATTACCATTTTAATATAAATTAATAAAAATCAAATATAAAATTTGACTTTTCGGCTTCCCCTTTCATAATTCTCAAAGCTGATCCAATATATCTTAAACATCTATACACATGTTTAAACAAAAATATTAAAAACACCCGGCAGTCACAAACGGTTCTTCCTACTTCCTAATCACTTACTTTCTCCCAATCAAATCACCCTCCTGCACACACACATACATACTCTAAAGAACCAGGAAGTCATGTCTAGCCGCTCGATGAGCCGTTCTACCTACATCCATGCATGCAAAAAAAAAATGAAACGCCATTGACTGGCGCCTCGTGTGCGCACTCGCGCGAACAATCTAGAGTGCATTCCGGCTTGCGCGCGCGCGCGCGCGCCTGCGACCTCGATACCGATCTCCGGCTGCTCTTGAACTTGGGCGCTTTTGCGCGATCGGTATCGCTTGGCGAAAAAGTAAGAGTGTCGAAAGGGAGAAGAACTGGATAAGATCTGGTGGTTTGCGCTGGATTTAGGATAGCGAGTTTTTGTAGGGTGGGAGAGGGGAAATCGGTGAGGAGTGATTGGGGAGGGGTGAAAGAGGATTTGGGTGACTTTATAAAATTTTTTTGGATTGTGATGTTTTTGTGTTGTAAAGTTGTAATTTAATTGTGGCTGATTAAAAAGATTGCTATTTGAGTTTCGATTTTCTTTTTTATTATTTATTTCATTAGTTTATAAATATTAAATTATTTTATTTATAAATATATTTGTTCGGTTTATATAGACAATTGTTGCTGCAACGTTTAGATTACGTTTATTTTGACCTTAACAAAAAAAATTTTTTATTAAATGTGTATCAAATATTCTTGTTGAGTGTAAGTACAAGTGCCCAAACCCTATTAGAAATAAGAAAGTTAAGGGAAAACCCAAGCGTAATGTTTGTAGGGTAACAAGAACAGGTAGCTGTAAATAAATATATACCGGGTAAATCCAGAGAATGTCTTACGGGACTCGGCATGAACCTACTTACGCTAACATAAACATATTATTCATGAATTTACGCGAATTGTATTTGTTTTCTAAGTTCGATATTTTGTATAGCAATTATCGTACATGAAATTCAAAAATATTTTGATTACGATCGTAGCGTAATTTTGATTTTTACAAGGTAATGCAATTTAGAACTACAAGCAGTCACAATATTATTAACATTAAAGAACCTAACTCCTCGCTACCTCCAAGTAAATAAGAATAATTACCATTTCAACATTATCCCAAACAGAATAAATTTATCCAAACAAGGCCCAAATCGCTTAAAATTCCTCCCGCTTCCCGAAAAACAACGCGCTCACATCGAAATCGAGACCTTCGCGCGCGAACCTCGTCGATTCCGTCCCAACAAAAGAAGAAAAAAAACCACCCGTCCGGCATGCGAAATCGCTTCCTCGACCCGGCGAGCAAAAAGAATTCGACCCAGCTGCTCTCCTTGCTACTCGCTCGAGCATTCCGCTCTCGACTCTTCACGGGCCGCCGAGGTGCATTTGTTCCGCCTGCGAGCGTCGTTACGGATAAAGAATCTCAGCAAGTGAGCTTCCCCGCCCGTAGGATCATCACCCCGGGTGCAGATTCCTATCGGCGCCGCATAATTAATATGGAAATACCGTCCGCGATTTTTCGCCTCCGTCGAGTTCCCGAAATTATCGGCGCGCCCGATCGATGAGTTGGCTTGAGAAGTCGCGTGCCGGTTTTTTTTTTTTGTATTCTGGGTTTTATGCGGAGGTGGATGTTGTTTGGTGGGAGAGGTGGTTTTGTGGGAGGTGAAATGAGATTAGCGGGGTTTTGTGGGTTGAGATTGATTTGATTAGTAGGTTTTTGTAGATTTGGGAGATGGATTTGGGTTTGTTTTTTTTTTGGTTGGATTAATTTTGGGAGTGTGGGAGTCCTACTAGAAATGATCGGATTTTTTTTTTTTTAAATAAACTGAGATAGTACCAGTAGCTACACGATAATGATGTTGTAATTTCAAATCCATTAGGAAGCTCGTTTATCAAAACATTATTTTACGTTTATCGTCAATAAACAATATATAATCTAGTTACGCTATAAAATTTCAAAATATTTTGTTGAATTTATTTAATATTTAAACATAAATTTTTTATAAAAATTCAGTTGTGATTCATCTAGCAATGACCTACTTTGGTTAAAAATAACTTCAAACCTCGCTTAAAAACACTCAAAAATAAACGAAAATCTTCTACCCACCAACTTCACCTACTAAGGAAATAATGTTATTTTGCACGAAATACTCGGGAGTCATTCGGTTGGTGTTCCGTTATAATAACGTTAGGACGGCGCGGCGAGCTCGCAGGCAAGCGCAGAATAAACGATCTCCTAATGGTAATTGGCCTGTCATCGCTGTAAAAAGGTGCTAAGTCGTTCCCCTCCGCGGCGGTCTTTCCACCGATTTATCAAATATTCGATCCTGAACTTGTTTTTCCGTCTGCGTAAGCGATTATGCAAGATTTACGTTGTAATTCTTGTGAAACTTTTTGATAAACTGCATCGCCCGAGATGCTAGAGCGCCGTGCCGTTATTTTTTCGGAACTGTAGATGGTGTTTTGACCGTAAATATAATTTGTGTTTATGTTAATGAGATGTCCGATTGGGAGCCCAGATTTAACAACTATTCAATTTACGGTTTTCCGTGTGTTATGGATGTACCGTCTATGAATTATCGTTAATTTCATTAACTAAATTATAGTTCTAGTGAAATCAGTAACACACATTTTTTTAAAACAGTAAAACGGTGGTTGCTATCTCCTTAACCTTACATTTTCTGTAAATATGTGCTAACGTTAACGTGTAAAATTACACATTACGCACGCGTCATGAATTTTCATTTCGAACGTTAAAGTAATTATTTTTTAGCATGAACTTAAGCTACTGTGCGAGCTACTGTGCGATTTACGTTCAGCGTTGTTTTAATCTTTATTATTCCATTATTAATCATTAATAAAACTATAGAATTTCTGATGTTTATGACATTAATAGCTAAGTAATTATATTATATGATGTTCTTATAAAACATAAAGTATAAAATAAACTGTTCATGCTATTTGTTGACTGTATAAAAGAAATATGAAAATGAAAATACTAATGGTAATGGACTTATTGTTAGGCGCAGTCTAACACGTATTACGTGTATCTAATAACCGCGTAGCCTCACGTCCTTAATAGGACTCGGCATGTAGCTGATCTTTTCGCGAACAGTTGCTCTGCTTGTTTCAGTAAATTAACTCTCGGTAAATTATTCACCTTTATTAACGGTTGTTGTATTTACCTCACGTGTCAAGTAAGCGGTACAATTGTAATTTTATGTTTACTGCGATTGGCAAAATCAAGATCAGGCCTAATAGTTGCATGTTAATATATTTGTACTGTTCGTGTTCAATAATAAAATTGTGTAATAAAGAAAAATCTGTCGACATTATTTGATATGCACAATTTTTATCTTGAAAAGGTAAAAACGCGTTTTTGGTTTGTGAATTCAGATTTGAGATTCAAAAGTATTATTACGTGCTACTGAAAAAGTGAAATCAACTGGTCACGGTTTAATGTATCCTGTTTTTTTTGCGATGCTATCTTTTTGTGAACTCTTTTGGAATATTGACGTTATTAAATTATAGCTATCTTTTTTCCTGAAGCAATATTTTTAAAATGATGTATCTCTTACAAAATAGCGTAAAAACGAGTTATTTCGTTAACATAATTAATAGAATACTTTCTTTTTCTGGCATCCTTCTCCGAAAATCAGTTTGTTTTCGATTTTTAATATTTACTAATATTAAATAGTTTCATTGAAAATTAAACATTTAAAAAATCAAAATTTAATAAATTATCGCTAAAATAAACATTTCTTAAACAAGAATCTGCATCAACCACCAAAGCCATCTCATAAATTTCCAACGACCTTTAGCAAATTAATCTCTCTTCACGCTAATCGATGCACATTACCAATACAGGAAAAATCTCGTCCAAGATAAACACCAAAAAAAAAAATCCTCGCACCAACGTCCCAACGGCATTCCACACAGGCCAGCTCACAACATCCCGTTCATCGGCGCACAGCAAACAAGTCACCCCACCCTTCTTTCCTCGTCATCCACCCACGGGTCATTAATTCCTCTAATCGGAGGATTACGCGTCGCGAAAATTTATCGCGCGCGTCTTAGGAGCCGCTTACACATGCAAAACTAGAACTCGTAGAGGAGGTACCGTTAAGCCGGAGGCGCGAGAGTGTCGAGGAGGCAGCTGCTGCTACGGGGAACAAAAAAATGCAACGGTAAAGCGACAGGGCAGGAGAGGAAGTAGTGCCAGGGACGGGATTGTCGCTTCGACAAAAGGATTGCGCGTGGCCGAGTTTCGAGGATTTCGGCGCGGCTGGCTTTTAAAACTGTTTTTTTAAGTTGTTTACGGACTGGAGACGGTGTATGGTCTTTTTTTTTTAGTTTAGAATGAAAATTGAATTATATGGGTACTGTGATGATTATGTGTCATTAGGAAGAGAGTTTTATTATGTCTTGGGATGGAAATGCCTTATACGATGAAATTGCATGCTCCTGCATCTAGGGGCTGGTACGGACAGATTCAATTATGTTCTGGCACCGGTACGGTGGATGTTGTTGCTGTCAAAGTATATAGCTGACAGTTCGGTAATAACTTTGTAGTCTCATGGTAACGAGAGTATACACGTATATGGCAAAGTGATACATCAAACAGATGTTCTCCCTTGAGCGGCTATTATTTTGTCAATTCGTGTTCAGTGACAATTGAAAAATCCTGTGATTGCTTGTACCCTGGGGAACTTTAGCCGGAAACACATGTCGTATCAATTATCGTAATAGTTGCATTTTTTTATTTTTTGACGTGCTTATTTCTAAAATAATGCAGCAGTACATTAAATTGCAAAGTTTCACGCTAATCTTATTATTAATAAAAAATACGTTAGTCTTACCACGTCCGACTTATTCTACTTAACAAAACCAACTGCGATATTTTCGCCAATTTGCTTAACGAACCACAAATAAAACTTAACGATCTAATTCTATCTTCGTCTCTTCACCATCATTATCGGGTCTCCTCTACTGACCGGAACCGATCAAGAGTCGGAAAGGAAAAACAACACCGTATCGACCATGGCTATAAAAATTCCAGCGATCCACGTACTAATAGCTTCTTTTGTCGAGCTCGCGTACTTACAGCCGCGCCGACCGTGAAAATCACGACATTTGCATTCGGCGGGCATCGATTTCCGAACGAAGTGACCACGTGCGGCGAATGACGAACGACACCTCGCGCGTCCGCTCGGTCCTTGATCCGTTAATGTCGAGGTAGTCGGGAATTAGCGGCCGATTGATGATGAATTCGGATCGTCTTTTTTTCGACTAAGCAATTTAAAGGTCCTTTTTGGAGTTTGTATTTTTTTTAAGGATTGAAAGTGTCATTAAATTAAATTCATTGATGTTAGTTCAAACGATACATTTATAAGAATAAGTTTGAGGACAGACATTAATAAGATCTGAAAGAAAAAATTAATAATGATAATAAATTTTATTAGGTATACTTTTACTTGATAGCATAATTTTTATGTTAATATTAAAATATATGTTGTACAATGTAAAATCACGCATATAGTATAGCTTTGAACAACATTAATATTTATATCGGAAACATATATCAATAGGAACAATTTAGCAACTTAAAATGCATTACACGAAAGTTTAAGAATAAAAACTTTTCATTCATGAGCCAAAAATTGAAAACAGATTGGCAATCAGAATGTTAATTAACTTTAACATTGAAATCAGTGTTGAATTTAGTTCAACAAATAAACTATTGTTTAACAAATATTTAAAATATATTCAAAATTACACGTATTTGAAATTATTTAAAACATTGAAAGCTTCTTTGCCGCTCCCATTTCTCGAATAATCTTGAAAATTATTATTATCATATAAGGAAAATACTTAAATTGAAACGTCTAGCACTTCTTAATTCTGAATTCCATAAATGTATGTTGCTCCTTACCCAACTCTCTTTGCGGCGCCGTATTCAATTTATGCAAAATCTACAAGATTCGTTTTCTTTTTCGCCGAGCTGTCAGTGTGCAAGCTCAATTTCTATACGATTATGAGGAGCGCCGAGCGCATACAAAACAAGGGAGACCTTACGAGCGAGCAAACAGGGTCGCACGCGCGATACCGTCGAAAAAATGGAAAAAATATTCGGAGTATTTCGTCAGGTACGAAGCGAATTCTCATGACAAACTAGTCCCCTGGGTTAAACGCTTATGGGTTTCACGTGGAAAAAGGCGGACGAGTTTTTACGATTGAGCAACGATGTGGAGTCTCGCTTGACTTTGATATGTGTACTTAGAGTCGCGTTTTTCGTCGTCGTGCGTACTGTATAGGAATCATGTAAGTGTTTAGTGGATATGGCCGAGATTCACGTAATAAGCGAGGCAGTCGAATGAAAAACAGCGCACGCGTGCTGGTTACGCGAGAGATGATTTCCTAAAGCGTAGAGAACGAATCGCATTTGTAAGGACTGTAATATGTCAAGGGTTTTGTTCAATGCGCACTTTGCTCGCGATGAATCGTTAAGGAATCGAGTTAATAATGCACAAGAATATTAAAAAGAAAAGGTTATGGTTTCAAGTATATGATATGAGCTCGCGATGAGGAGTTAAATTATCTTTGAATTTATCCTTTCTTATATTGATATTATCTAAGAAATTTATTTCTAATTTATTTTTTTTTTTCGTAAAAATTTTATTTTTGGAAATTTGAGACCAATTAAAAAATTTTTTATTTAAATTTTATCATTGCGTAAATTACTAATCATTTCTATTATTTTTTTGGTTTTAGTGTAAAAATGCGGTTCAGGCTTGTGACAGTGGCGATACTGCTCGCCGTGGCGAGCAATAGTTATGGAAGACCTAGAGATCCTGGTAAGTTGATGTTTTCTAAATAAATCCTATTGTAAGAGACTAGTAGAAACGCATAAAATCCTGTTAATTTTATCGAATTTAATATGTGTATTTGCACCATTTTCCTTATAGACTATAGATTTTTGCTTTTCATGAAATATGATTGATAAATATTCAATTTTCATCTCATGGCAAACAAATTTTAATTTAAAATAATCTTTTTTCTAAATTTTATTTTATTATTTTAAAACTTTGTAGCCTCATTATTAAATTTTAAGATCAATTTAGCACGCCCGGTATATCTTTTTCCTATTCTAAATATATCTCTTCTTATAGTCGCAATTAAATAATCAGATCACGTGACGATTTCCACACAGTCGCTAATCAAACTGTCCACTTTAAGAATCTCCTGTTAATCTATAAATCCAATTTCACAATCTGCAAGATAAACATGGACAAAAGCGTATATTTTTCGGGATCACCTCACCCCTCTTGCTCTCTCTCTCTCTTTTTCGTTTTGCCTCTCTATAATTAGAAAAGAGCCGGCTACGCAAGGTGCGCGTTAATAACCGGGCTCGCAAATCCCGTTAGTAAACTTATAAAACGACGCTCGGGCCTCCTTCGATCGTGAAGCTTACACATGTATATATAAGAACGCATAAGCCGTTACGTCATTAAAAAATCTCACTCTCTCGTTTATGGCTTTGCAGACCCGTTGGACAGCTCTCGAGAAGCCGTGGCGGTGGCGGCGGCAGCGACGGCCAATGGAAGCGACAGACCCATGGATAGCAGGTATATGACAAGGCGGATGGCCTCGACCTCGAGGCCCACGCGGCAGCGTGATATCAGTATTACTAGCGTTAAGTACGGTAATGGTAATAACAATAGGTCAGGCTGGCAGAGCCGGGTGGCTGCGATCCTACCCAGCTTAAGCCTTGACAGCGGCAGGAAGAATTATCTTCCTCTTGGCGCTTTATCATCCACTATACCACGAAGTAGTAGCAATAATAATAAACTACAAGCGATGAATAGAGGGAGTCGTCAGTCGATTGGTAGAAGCTATCATAATCCACTGACGATTCCTTTTATTCCTTCTCCTCAGATCTCCACACCTTTGCCTATTCCCGTGCACGTATTACGAAATAATGATGTCCCACGGATAAATTCTTCACTTCGAGGTAATCGTAAGCTTCCATCTCATTTGACACCTAAACCTATACCTATCCCTATGCCAAATCCTCCAGATAGTAAAGCTGTAATTGTAAATCCAAAGCTCCAAGGTGAACGAAAGCTTTCCTCGATGGTAATGCCTATGCCTGTACCCATTCCTGTACCAATAGTACCTCAAGTATCTGAATCTACAACTGATTCTACACTTCGTGGTGAGCGGAAGATAGAGTCTAGAAATATAGTTAGAATAATACCGCAGAAGATAAGACCGAATAACAACTTTCGCAGAAATTATACAGCTTATAGGAATAAGCCGCAGATTGCGAATACGTATCTCAAAAACTGGCCAAATGAGGCCCTTCAAAATGTTCAAGATCTATTCAACTATGAGAAGTACACATCTTTTATGGACGAAGATCTTGAAGATAAAAAAAAATTGGTTTTGGAAAAACCCAAAGTACCTATAAGTCGTGAACCTTCAATCAAGAGTCCAGAGTATCAATCACCAATTCGTTGGACAAGAGTTCCAATTGTTGAGCCAACCAGTTCAACCAGTTCAACCAGTTCAACCAGCTCAACCAGCCCACCAATAGATCGTGTTGATGTTGATACTACAATGCAGATTGATAATCTTTTAGACGACTTGGGAACTAATAAAATCATTACCCTTAACGATTTTTCACGACCTAAGCCTACATCTCAGGTTGAACAAAATACTGTTGTTCACATTTTAAAGGCTGGAAACCGAAAACCTAATGTCACCGTTGTTGAGCCAGTAAGCATTATGAAGATTAATAGAACGAAAACCGCCAGTACTAGACCACCCCAGAATGTTCATATTATGTTCATGATGGATAAGGATGGAAATCAGACAACGAATCAGCAAAGACCACCAACAGAAATTTTGGGGTTAGATGAAGATTGTCCGACTATTATGATTAATTCCATCACCCAAATCAATAATACAATTGAAAGTAAAGAAGGCTGCACAGATTTAAATATTGTAATCAATTCACACGTTCTTAATACAAACATATTTCAACCACCTGTCGGTGCCCAAACAACATTAGGTTCCCGACCAGAAGCCTTAAAAGATCCTTACGCCACTTCTCCTGGAACTCCACCTAATAATTACTACCAATCTAATATACCCCCTAACAGTAATTATCCTCCTAATAACAATTATTATGGGACGAACAAAGATCCAACAGGTCAAGTTCAATCTGATGAGCCTGGAGTACCGGAATCACCTGGATCATTTCCTGAAATTTCTACATTTGAAGTTTTTCAAGGAACTCATATTAATATTGAGGGAAATGGTCAGGCTGCTGCAGACGTTCCAAATGATGAGGAAGTTTCTAATGCAAGCGGCTCGACAGGTACCGATGCGGATGGTTCACCTTTATCTGAAGGAGAAGAAGGAACCAATGATATTGCCGGTTCAGCTCCAGAAGCTGAGGCTCCTAGTGATGTGGCTACTGAAGGAGGTTCAGCTGCTTCGGGGGATGCACCAAGTTCAGCTGTATCAGAGCCAGTTTCTCAAGCTGGACAGGCTCCGCAAACAGCTGGTACAATAGGGTCAGCTGGGGACGTTGGAACTGGCCAAGCAAACGATGCTCCTGCAGCTATATCCTTACCTAGTGTCCCAAATATACCGAATATTGCTAACCCTTCACAATTAACAAACTTAGCAACTAGTGGAGGAAGTGGAAGTAGTGGCGGCCAAACAGGTTTAGCACCTGTTAGTGCCGATGACGACGATGACGAAGATGATTTACTGGAGGCGATCTCACCTGCAGGTTTGTTAGACTCTATAACCTCGGTGTTCACCTACTTCAGCGTATTAAATCCCATAAACTACGGGATCTTCGGAATGGCTGTAGCACCATTTGTTGCCTTTGCCGCGGGAGTTGTGGGAGTCTCAGCTTTTCTTTTTCCGTGGGCGTTTCCAGGCACCCTAGATCTTGCACGAGGTTGGGACAGCTCAAGCAGTCACGTAAAAATCAGATTCAATCCGACCCTCAGGGATGTCGTGCACAGCTCGATACACGAGTACAAGCATTTGAATGAGTGGAAGGGTCGGAGAAGGAAGAGGAAACGAAAGAGATGAACAGACACTGATTAAAGGATGCAATATGATGTTTCTACGTTGTATCGATATATAAATATATATAATAGTGGAACTAGCTTCCCACGATCTTTCATGTTTGATTTGACACGGCTAAGGGTACAAAATGAGTTTTACCGAAGGAAATGCCTAACTCTATTACTAGATTTTCGTAATTTATGTATATATATGATTTGAAGGATTAGATATAAACCATAAATTATTCTATAAATAAGTTTTTAATTCTTTAATTTATAGAAACTTTTGTATTTTATTTTTTGGAAAAACAGCTAGAAAACATTAATAATTTATATACATTCTTTGAGGATATTATTTTTTAAATCATTTTAAAAAATATAAAATCATAAAATCACATTAAATTTTGGATATTTTAGTAAATATAATATTTTTATTTATATTGTTAATTTTTATACATAACAAATGTAATGCAAAATCATTTTTACTAATATTATAATAATATTTGAATAGTTTATATGATGTCATTTGTTGTTGTTTTAACACATTTTTACATAAATTATGAAAATTTAGTGTAATAAAGTAGGTTTTCTGCAGTCGCTAAAGTCGGCAAAAGATATACTTGCAGGCGTTGTGTTAGAAATGTTATAACCGTTTTAATTATTAACCGGCTTACAGATTTTATTGTAGTTCTTTAGTAAGAGTACATGCTTCAGTTAACTTTGAAGGTATAATTATTATTTATTATACGATTTAGTCTAGTAATTTATTAACGGTAGAGCCGTTAATTTCATTGTCATAATATACAAACTTATTTATTTATGTATATTTATAAAAGTTATATATTACTTATTAAGAAAAACAAAAGTATTTATATTTTATGATTAAATATAACAAATAAGCTACTTAGCATTAACCTGGGCTGGGAAGATTTTGCGTGCAATAAAAGCTCAATACGAAATAAAAGCCTAACAGAGTGAATGTTTCAAGCCTTTTTATTCAAAACATTTTGAAAAGTGTATAATTATGGAATACTTCGTATTGTTTTGTACAATCTTTCAAAATGCGACTAACACTAAATTATATAAGCGTATTTTTTGAAAAGTATTTTTTATGTTTCTACAAATGTTATAAATATAATAAAATAATAACGTATAGAAAATAATAACAAATTAATAAAATATTAAGCAGTATTAAAAAACTTTTGTACTCATAATAAATTATAAGAAGTTTAACAATTATTATTATTTTTTAAGTGCAAAAATAATGTTGATAAGATGATAATGTTTATGTAATTGAATTTTATACCTTTTTGTCATGTCATTTCCTATTTTATTTTATACCTCGATTGCAAAAATAAAAAAAAATACAACATTTATAAACAATTTATCGATAATACTTATGCAACAAACTTCAGTATTTTTGGTGAGTATAATCTTTAAATCTTTTTAAAAAGTATAATTTTATTATCTGAAAAATTTTTGTTTACAATCAACTAAATTATACTTTTCGTTTTATTAATTTGACTGATTATTTATTTCAAGATCAGTTAAATTATGACACTGTTCATTTTTCAAAAGCTCGAGGAGAAATTCTTAATATCAGTGCTTTATGGCAATTATTATTACTAATTTTTATAAAAGAATGCATATTTTGAAAACATGTAATTAACAATTCATTTATAAACGATTTTAGTCAAATATCTTTTTATAAAATTTTAATTAATTTAATATGTTTTTAGTTATTGTATTTAAAAAATGGTACAAACCTTAAATTGTAATAATACAAGCAATATTTTTTAAGTTGATAGTAAAGTTAGTACTTATTTAAAACTTTTTTAATCTCTTAATATTAAAAGTTTAAATGAAACATTCTAACTATCAACAAAAGTCTTCATAATTTAAGAAAAGTCCTTATGTTATTCAATGTGAGAATTTATCATAAATAGGCAATTATTCTTCAGAAAAAATTAGACTCAATTGTTAAAATTTTTTTTGTACTGCGCCTCTTTTATAGTTGATATTTGAAAAATATATTCTAAAATTTGAGCTGAATTAGTATCTTGAAAGAGTTTGATCTATCTCACTTCGTCGGCCGAGAGGGAAAGATTCTAACTCGATTTAGCGCTAAAAACAGTAATAATTCGGGTGAGTGCTAAGGAAGTTTACTATTCAAGGGCTAGGAGCCTTCAATTTATTCTGTAACTCTAACGCCAGCGTTAAACTAGTTTTTAACGCTACTGAGCATGCGCAGAGACCGATTTTGGTAGT